>JASXSY010002658.1:0-42596 GCA_034509805.1 Sipha maydis
TTGGTAGGTTAAAACCGCACAATTTTTGTAAATTGTTTTATCCAAAATCGCACACTTTGATTTTGATTCCAAAAATGTTAAACTTACCTAGGTTATGCATACTTAATAATTTGTAATTTATTGGAACAAAAAAAAAATGCATATACGAGTAATAGTTTAAAAATTTCAAACGATTAACTTTCGATTAAAAATTATTTTCGCCATTTAAACAAGTACTCCTCAACTAAATACAATTCAATTAAACATCGAAAATATCACTATTATGTATTTAATAACTTGTTTATGTTTTTCAATTTGACGGACAGTATTTTGCACTCCATTATGGTACTGGTTCATTTGTGTCATTGTATCGATATGAATATTTCGAGTAAAATTCAGAATTAAATCCTTGGTAAAATCTTTCAGCTCCATTTGTTGTCCATGTAGTTATATTATCATTGATTGGATGGGTCCAAATTTCAATTGGGAACTGTTCTTCGATGCAGTTATCAAAAATATAGTTTCCAAATGCATACATTGTGGTGAACATATGGATATTAAATCAACGAATGCCTCAGTGACTTAATGTGCTGGTAAAAATGGTAATCCAAAAAACATTTTTAACTACTGACTTGTTTTATTTTGGTTATCATTATATGATCGTTGAAGGTTATTGATTAATTGGATTTTTCGTCATAAGGCTTGACCAAAATGGAATTTACAACCTTTAACCTTAACTCCAATTATTATTTTTTGTACAGAATTCTCAGCAGCTATTTAAAAATCGAAATGGATTATCTTAAAAGTTAAAATTTGTCCTTACTCTGTTTATACATTTTTAATATTGACCCACATTTTTCGACAAAATGTTCAAGTGGTAAGCACTTACTTCCTGTATTACTCTCAATTATTTTAAAATCCATTAATACACCTGATTAAAAATATTTTAATAAACCTGCAAAAAACCACTAAATATAGGTACACACTATATATGTATACATAGGAAACAATACCGATAGAGTAAAAACGAGTGGTGACTGAAGTATTAATACGTGTTAACATGATTATTGCAGTATATCTAATAATTTTATTTTTTCAGTTTGTTAGCACTAAAAATAGTGTGCGGTTTTAACCACTGTTAGTTTGGGGTACATTGTTATACAATAACTGATAAAGTGTGCGGTTTTTGTCTACTGGCCTTTTTCGAGTCGAAATCAAAAGTGTGCGGTTTTCAGATGCAACTGGAAAAAACACTATCCTGCAGGTTGGAAGTAGCTTGATCATGAATAAATAAATAAATGAGTGCGTACTCTAGAACACATCTATAATATTATATATATATATATATATATATATATTTAATATATTCGGTTTAGTGCATAGTGAGATATATTTAGGTATATTTATATATATATACTTATAATGGGAATTCATTACCTAGAATTATATAGAAGTATGTTCTCTTAACGGAGCCGAATGCAGAAGAGCCTCGATAATCCGGACTTCCGGTGAACGTAGTAATTCAAATGACACGTAATTCCATTTGTACGTTGGTAATTTCGTTCGGAATTCCCGGATCCCAATTAATATATGAATTTTTTTTATGGATAATACGATTATCGTCATTTTAATAACCTGCTGTCAATAATAGTAATTGTATTATTTTCTGTACTGGCAATAAAAAATTGAATTACATTCATGCCTTGTGCTAATTGCTAAAATGCATCCAAATCAATTAACTTTCCGTATGCTATCGTGGACAAAAAAAAAAGTGTGCGGTTTTTGTCTACTGGCCTTTTTTGAGTCGAAATCAAAAGTGTGCGGTTCTCAGATGCAACTGGAAAAAACACTATTCTGCAGGTTGGAAGTAGCTTGATCATGAATAAATAAATAAATGAGTGCATACTCTAGAACAGGGGTCGCCAACTTTGATAGACCTGCGATCGACCTCCGAGTTTTTGTAGGTGGTAGCGATCGACCAAAAAAAAAAAATAAGGTCGTCAATAAACAAAAAAATATATTGTATGTACAGGCGTGTTACACTTATTTTATTACATTATATCTTAATTTATACTAGGTATATATGTATATATTTTTTATATTTATTGTAACTGTCATTACAGACTGGTTCGATTTATCAGTTTATACGAACGCGATAAAGGCCATTAGTAGGAAGTAATGCGGTCTATCCATCCTATAATACGATAGTTAATAGATATCAGTGTATAATCTTGTTTTACATAGTTATTTATTGTCTTTTTTTAAATCTAATTTTTATATTCGTGGGATATACAAAGATACACAAATTGTTCAAAAATTTAAGAAAATGCGAAAGGGTCGCGATCGACTTGAATTCATCTCGCGATCAACCGGTTGGCCACCCCTGCTCTAGAACACATCTATAAATAATAAATACTCGTAATATATATTACTTTCATACATAATTATTATATATCATACATTTATATTTTACGTATTATAGTATTCATAACAAATAATACATTTTCAATTTTACGCATAGTCCATTGTTTATCGTTGCAATTGTAAATTTTGAACCAGGCCAATAAGACACAGATAGAATTAAGAGTGCTAAGGTACACCTTGCACCCCTCCAAAGGGCGTCCCTGATGAATACATCCATATTTGCCTGTCCTTAATAAGGGGTTTTCACTCGTAGCGCACGTACTGTATACGTGGTGGTCGGTTTTCCTGAAAAACGCGGAAATTGCGAGTTTTTTATTCTATCCATGTAATAGTAATACACATACAAATGCAGTTCACCATATACACCACACTCACATACACACATATACACACACTCACACTCACACGTATACACGCAGAGTCTTGATAATAAAAATTTACATAATAATAGTGTAACTTACCCATATGTACCCATATGGCTAGACAGGTCATGGCGTAACGGTTACGCAGGGGTCGTCAATCCGTGGTGTACGGGTCACATGCAGTCCCCTTAACGATTTTACGTGGCTCGCGATAATAATTTAAATAATAACAATAATAATAATAATGATAATAATTTTAGTTTGAAAATATTACACGACACGTAATCTTTGTTAATAAATATTGGGATTTCTCATGGGAATTTAGTAAGCACAATTATTGAACAAAAAATAGATATAATGTATAACAACCAATACACCATATTCTACTATGTATTTTTTTTATTATTATTATGACGTGTTTTTATAATTATAACTATTTTTGCAGATACCTCGATAATTAGTATACCAACAGTGATATGCTTAAATCAATTAAATTTTAAATAACAATAATCTTATATTTAAATAAAATAAGGTGTATTCATATTATGCCCCATGTAAATATTTATTTTAATTTTTTAGCCCTTGACACTAATAAGGTTGCCGACCCTTGTCGTAACCTGATACTGGCTGGATATCATACTGACTTAGTAGTTAATAGAATTTATAATTATAATTAAAAACATAATTTTTGTTTCTAAAACGTCAATAATTTTCTGTTTATTAAATAAATAAATATATTTAATACACTGTTAATACTGGTTATGTATAGTTCATGAGTTAGTAAACTCAAAGAGTCGACTCTTTAAAATAAATCAGTGTTTCAAAAATTGGCCACTCATTGTCTCAGTTCAACCAACTTATCAAATTCAAATTACGGATCAGTAATCACTAATCTCACAAACTTAACTGGTACACGACTCTCGGCAACAAAGTTACTCGTCGGCTCTCGAGTGTTATTGATAGTTTGATAGTCATAGATATATTAATATATGTTTATACAACTGAGTTGATATCAAATTCGAAATCCAAACGTCAAGATATAACACCAACTTACACAATAGTCCTCTTGTAGTTTGGTCACTGTAAACTATATTTTTTCATGGTCATATGTACAATTAAATAATAAGCATTTTATAGTAATTATGATAAACATTTGTAAGAAATCTGTACAATTAAAATTTTTAAACTGAAATCTGCATAAAAATATTGCAAAATAAGCTAAATACTTATTGCTTAATACTGTGTTTATCTCATTTTAAAGAGATCTTTCTTATATCTTTTAATTAATTTATGATAATATATCTATACAATTTTAACTATAACTTGTACACATAGTTCATATTAAACAAATATTTATTTAAAAAAGATATACAATTAATAAATAACAATACATGTAATAATAAAACTAATATACATTTTTATAAACAATTCAAAATTTGTATTTCGATTTAATATTGTCTAAATAATTGGAAATTTCGTACGTGTAAATTGTAAATACACAACAATGCCACTTATCCACGTTAGCCCTGATAACATAAAATCTGAAACCGCACACTTTTGATTTCGACTCGAAAAATGCCAGTAGACAAAAACCGCACACTTTATCGGTCATTGTATAACTATGTACCCCAAACTAATAGTGGTTAAAACCGTAGGAGCAACATGTATTTTAAACAAATATTTAGTAACTGTAAAAATTATTTAAGATTCTGAACGGAGTGATTTTATACAATGAATGTTAAAATTAAAAATAATATGTCATAATTATAATATAATATATAATATAATAGTAATAATAATAATAATATATATTAAAAATAAGTAAAAATATGTCAGTTATAAGTTCTGATGATGAAATATATAATTAAAAATTAAAATTAAATATACAGATATTTTTTAATTTTAACCTACATAATATTATAAAATTATATCTAATTACCAAAACATTATAAAGAATGTTAGTATAAAATAATTTTAACTCATAAACTAATAATTTATACTTGTGTTCAAAGAAATTTCCAAAAATATTTTCAACGAATTGTGTCAAATCTGATAATTTCTTAAAATTACAAAATACCTATTATTTATTAATTTAATACAATAGAATTGTCTTAAAATATAAGAAGACAAGTCTTCAGGTACTATTAGTGTATTACTGCAAAATGTGTTTGATTCATAAAATAATATTAAATCTTTAAATTTAAATAGTACTTTAAGAATAACTATTAATTAACATTAAAATCAAAAGTTATTTGTTTTATGATTTAACATAATAATTTTCTTAGTTTATTTATACATTTTTAAATTGATTGAACAAAAAATCAATGATGAATGATGATTTAAAATAAGTAATAGGTTTTACATGATGTTATAATCACATTATGACAATAGTTTGTTAATAATTTAGTATCAATAACCACCGGGCAGGTATGTTTCACGTTATGGTCACGTTAAATAATGATAAAATATATGTATTTACTACCTACCTTTTAATGATAACAAATTTTTTATTTCTTGCAAAAAAACAATTCGAAAATCGACATTGCTGCCATTGATTAGCAAGAAATAAATTTGAATTTCAACATACTTTGAAAATTATTTAAAAATGAATGACTTAACCGAATTAAAAATTGTAAACCCCATAATTGTTTTTAAATACTTATCTATAAAATGGCTATATAGGATTATTAGAAAAAAATTTAATAAAAAATGTAAATTATTTATTTTTAGTTGTAAAAAAATAAAATAAAATATAAGTTATAAAAATTGTAGCACAGAGCTCTATAAATCATAACAAAAAAAAAAAAAAAATTAAAAATTTTGAATAGAAAAAAAGTTATTGCAATAGTCAAATAGATCTGTTACACTCTGTATAGTGTTTACTTATATTAAGTGGATTTTGCAGGTTTATTAAAATATTTTTATTTAGGTAGAGTAATTGATTTTAAAACATTTTTAAACTTTAAAATACTCGTATATGCATTTTTTTTTGTTCGAATTAATTATAAATATTTAAGTATATCTAACCTAGGTAAGTATAACATTTTTGGGGTCGAAATAAAAAGTGTGCGGTTTTTGGATACAAGAATATTAAATATTGTGCGATTTTAACCTATTAAATGTGTGCGGTTTTAACCTTTCAAAAATGTGCGGTTTTAGGAGTCAATGCGTAAAATAAAATATAAACTGTGGACTTTGTGATACTTGCGTATCGGTTAAGAAACTTTAAATTAAGATACTTACTTACTAAAAAAGTTTAAACAATTGAGAGCCAATTCATTGATTTAACTTGTTAAGCTGAATTGAGCCGACTGTGTTTGATAGTTAATTTATTATTATTATTTTTGTTTTTTTGACGCCCGAGAGCGTTATTGTACAAAATTTGTTAAAAATTAATCAACTCAATACTATTTAGTGTATAAATAACATAAAAGCCAGAGCTTTGAATATAATCAGACAATTAATTTATAAAACAAGATAATAAATATAAAAATATAATCAAATATAATGATATAAAATTTAGGACCCAAGCATAGACACCGAAGTTTAGTTTCAGAATCATGATTGAAGTCGAAGTTATCAAAATTATTACAGAAATACAAACTTTATACGCATACTTAATTTATACATATTTATCATTTGGATTTGTTCTATTAAAATTGTCTAGTTTCGCCTATGAACGTAACTATTTTACTAAATTAATCATGTTCGTGTGTTCGTTTCCCGTTTCGTTTCAAATGATACCACCACAAGAGATTCCATCAGTTCGTATATTTATTTTCGTCGCGGACGGTTTTTGTTCCGTAAATGTTTCTTTTACCTCGTGCCATTATTAAATTTGATTTTTCAACTCATATACGCGTCCAAATGCTGTGCGTGATCGATGTGTTAACGTGAAGGTAAATGTTTATGTTTGATCGGACAACAAAACGTAATGCTTGCGGGCTTTGAAAAATAAAATAAAATAAACTATTCGTCACGATTTTCAAGTTTTAGGTTGTGCAGTACAATGCTAACTATAATAATAATCGGAATCGCTCTGAACACCACTCGTCCAAGCCGGACGTAGTGCGTTACCGCCGGTGGTGCGTGTGGTTTCGATTGACTTGATTTTTTTCATTCACATGTGTTCCAGTCGAACACTGCAACTATAGAACCCCAGCCCGATCGAATTTTCACAACCGACGGCGGTCACTATTTACCGTTTCATTCGACTATAAAATAAACACACGCTGTTCGCGTTGTTTTGGACGAACGACCGTTTCAATGGAGACAACAAGAAATTGACGTTCGAAGCAACACGATATTGTCTTACACGAACGCGTATCGAGTAACCCGCATGACGATCGTATGTACACCATAAACGGTTTCGTTGACGTTCAAATCATCGCGAAAACCTTGTGTGTTCTTCTGTAACACGACCGTGAAAAAATCAAAATGAAATATCTGCGTTATCGAAAATTTGTTATTTCATTCACATTTCTAAATAAATTGTACCGGATGTGACGGAGTTCGATTCGCACACTCCACTATGACGCTAATTAAAAATCATTCGTACAAATCGAGACGTATCGCGATAATAGGCACTAGATGATTTTTCGATAAGTAGTTCAGAAACGTATTTAATCGTAACTGTAATCTTATTTGTTTCGAAAAATTGAATTCAGCACATTGCCTGTCTAAAATTCTCGTCGGTCGTAAACATTTATATGTTTAATGAATTTCCAACTATAGTTTATGAAGTTTGAAATGAAAACCGTACAATATCACAAGGATACGTTTAGTGCAGACACTTTATCTAGTAACTACGGAATCGAAAAACAAAAACTATTGCCGTGCTGTAGATTTCTTTTCTTTTTTTATAACTATAAAGGGATTGAAAATTTAAAACTGTCAACGGTCACCGGACGCTGAGTTCAAATGTATATCCAAGCTATGCGAAATAACTGTAAGTATACATATTTTCGGAGCACTTATA
Organism: Sipha maydis; assembly: GCA_034509805.1. Lineage (NCBI taxonomy): Eukaryota > Metazoa > Arthropoda > Insecta > Hemiptera > Aphididae > Sipha > Sipha maydis. The sequence continues at coordinate 7,744 of JASXSY010002658.1, forward strand.
TCATTGAGAAGAATGAGTTAAACTACAGAAAATATCCCATTCAATATTATATTCATATTGTATACGAACGCGTGTGTTTCTCTGCTGTGCTTCAATATTTAGTATACAAAAATTGTATATTAAAAATGTATTCATTTTATCAAAATGATTCTGATCTGTTACTTATAATATTGTGCTCTCTAAATTTTAGTTGTCTATATCTGCACCATCTTCGCCCTCCAATAATTTGGCAAATTCGATTTTTTTTTTGTTTGTTAAAAAAACAATTAGGACGATAGAGATTTATTAAGTTCGTTGTCATCATCAATATTCACGATTTAATTTTTTTCGATTACATTAAAACTCAATAAAAAAAAAAAAAAAATAACACTATAAAATCAATAAACATCTCATTATGATAAAAATTGAAAAAAATTGTCATTGACATTTTTTATATCAGTGGGAGTAGTTTAAATAAAAAGCTTATTCATTATCATAAAGATAAATTATTCTGAATATTACTGCATATTACAAAGTTTTAATTAAGTTAGGCATTTATTATGCATTGATATTACACTTATATTTAAATATTCTGAAACTTAATTTGATATTATGTATATTTTTAGCTGTACTGTTAAAAATATCTTTAATATTAAGTTAGATAGTTTTCATTTTGAATGCTACAAGCAATGTTTGTTTCTATGATTATAGAATTCCTTGTTTCTATTATAATAAAAGCACGAGACCCTAAGGTGTATAGTATTGTTATACTGGTCTTTTAAACTTTTAACCAATGCTTTCGAAAAAACGATTTCGAGCGAATGAGGTCAAGTGGATAAGTTTATATTTCTAAAAAATAGTAGATACATATCAACTACATAGTACAAATACCGGATATATTTTAAAGTTAGGTTGACCTTCTAACGTTCTAATTTTCGCAAAAAAAGTAAAAGTATATTAAATTTGGAGAAATCGAAAATTTAAAGTGTCTATGAATAACCAAGCTTCATTAAAATAATTCTAAATTATTGATTTTTTTTTTTAACTTTTGTAAACTAAACTTGTTTTATGCGAATCCTTTAAAACATCCGATTTCTTAAAAAATATATTTTATGTTTATTATTAATCATTTTTAGAAATGTACAAAACTTTTTTATTTTTTTGTCTCGAATAGAATCTAACTAGAGTCTAAATATTGTTGACATTTATTTGTCATCTGCGTTGGATGTGTAGTATACATTGTGTATATTTTAACTTAATACTAAATGGGAACATATTAATATATAACATAATTTCAATGGAATTGTTAAACTAGTTATCTATGTATTTCCAATAGCCATTGCGAATGCGTATTATTTCCACTTATACAATTAGATATAATCTAAACGTATATGCCGACGATATTGATGAATTTTGTTTTCCTACTCAAAGGCCTCTGTTTGCTTGAATGCCATAGACGCGAATTCCGTTTCGACTGCAGTGCTTGCATGCAATGCGCAACGATGCGCCGTAAAACATAATAGCGTATAATACAACACGATAAAGTTATGATAAATTCCTGTAGACCATCCCTACGGTGCCGAAGGTTCAAAAGTCCAGACGCGTCGCGCTCCGGTGTAATTATGCCGTCCATCAATCAATAATATAATATTGCGTCGAATCAATTCCGAGTATACGGTCGGGTAAATACCGCTTAACCGTTAGGGGTTCAGGTGAACTGATTCGTCGTCGGTTTCGTCCAAATCTGATTTTGAAGTTTAAAGCGCGAAATTTCGGTTACCCACCTTTCGCTCACGAATTTGTCGAGAACATCCGGGCGCGCGGGCATGGGCCAAAGTACTGCGGTACTTATGATGCACCGCCTCCACGTCGTCGACGTCGAACACAATCAAATAATCAACGCCGGATTTCGTGGTGGTTGTAGGGAATGCAAATTCACCGAGGTCACAAGGTTGAGTTTTTTTTTTTTAAAATCAAATACATCATGATCGTATGATAATATAATATCTGCATTTAATACGTTTAACATCAGTCACAGAATTAATGATTGAACATGATTCTTTTACAAATGTTAGTACAAATTAAAAGGTTCTTTTTTTTTAAAAAAAGACATCTTCAATCAGTAGTGGTTATTAATTGGATTAGTTAGGCCTTCCAAGAATTAAATCCGGTACTGTGTTGGCTCGACCCGGTGGCAGCCACCGGACGTGGATCCCGTCGTGTTCCTTTACCGTTCCGGACATCCTCTGAATCGCGCTATGAAATAGCTACATTATTAGTCCTAACGATCGAACGGACGCGATTAATTAACGCGAATTTGAGTTTGCTTCGCAAACGCCATCGAATGCTGCTGTAATATTAACATACTATCTCGACGTGCGTCCAACGTCAATATTATAATCACAACTCAGATTCCGTAGCATATTATGCTAATCGCTATAAAATAACTGTATAGCGAGGTAACTTGATACACAATGATTTCGTGAATCAACGATATCCAATCCAAAAATTGTTCACTGCGTAATTTTGAACATTTTCGGAATTTTAACGTTGCAGTGCAATTTCTCCAGTTTCTATGCTATTTTTAGACTTATGATTGTATGCGCATCAAATTCGATTTATTTTGTTTTTCGTAAACACAGTTATTCTAGTTAAAATCGTTAAAGCATTTTACTTACCTATTTAATTATTTCAAATATGTTCGCAATGTCATGTTTTAAAATTAATTTAAATTAATTTTAACATCAGTTTTAAAATGAAACAGGGCTTATTTATTCTCTGGATTTTTGTTTTATGAAAAAACCTGGTTCACATATTTGTTGAGTTTCGGATTTCATTTTATACAGGATTTCAAATTTTTCTCGGGTCTCTCGGGTTTCAAAATCTGGTTGCAATCCGGATTCGGAGAATTTTAAAGGACAAAACATAAATTAAATTATATTCGCTATTTATTCAGTTTATGCTATTATACATACATACGAGTACATTGCGCGTTAAACGTACGTGCATATGGATATGTGTGGGTGTGTGTGTGCGCGTGTATATGTAGACTTCTACGTATGGTATTTAATACCATTGAGCTTGTACAGATATTCAGTAAATAAAAATACGTGCACAGTTTTAACAAACACTTCGTAGATACTGAATTTATTTAAACAAATAATACTAGGGTGAATATTCAACTGTCTATTTTTCCATTCATACATGCGAGCCCTCGAATACGCATTTGATACGCATCAAAATTCAAAAAATCGACCTGTTTACATTTAATGAGTTTATACCAGTGTGTTACTGTTTTTTTGACATTTTATGAAATACTTATACGATTTGAAACGTAAAAACGTACATACAGGGCTAATAATTTGATAGAACATTATGTTTTTTTTAAATCAATATTATAATACTTTTATGTTTAAAAATCATAGTATAGCATTCGAAAAATTATGATTCTAGATAAAGCACGGTAAACACGGTTGTGTAATGTACATAACATTTTCATTCATCGATATTTTAGAGATATTCGGAATGCATATTTAGGTAAGACGAACTAAAGTTAATATGGAAATGTTAATAACTAAAACTATATAAATTCACAATACATGGTAAAATAAATTTAATTTTTTTTTTATTATGTATAGTATATATAAATTTTATAAATATTATAATGATTTTACCACACTACTATGTAATATATTTTCATTAGCCTTAAATTCTCAGTCTATTATATTATTTCAATTAAGCTACCTACATAATCTACATAAAAATGATACATGACTACCTATGTATTTACACTTATTTTCTACATAATTTCAAAAATACGTTCACCCATCATCACTTATAATGCTCGTATTCATTTCATTCATCCAAAACCATTATCTAATTCCAAGCTAAAGAGATACATATATAAATATTTGAGCAATGTAAATTAATTAAATTATAGTAAACATCGAAATACTCATGAATGTATTCGTTGTCATATCATAATATTTTAGAAATATTTACATTTTGCATACAAATAGTTACACATTTCTGTATACGACTAAACTATGCACATTTTTACCTGAGTGAATACTGTAAAAATATGTAAAGTTATAAGATATATCACATAAAAATATAACCCAAGTAGTACATTCATAACCCCACTATACCTTGTCAGTTTTATTAAAAGAAGAATGGATATAAGAAAGCGACGCATATTATTTGATTCTCATAAAACATAATACTATAATAATAATACAATTTTCAGATCAATCGAAAAATAAATTGATGTCAGAATTTTTGCATAAATTTAAAACCATCTCGTATTGAAAACGAACACAAAAAAAGTAATATATATAAATAGATAAATAATTCAATCATAATATGATGATATCGTATATGGTTATAATATTATTTATCATAATTCTTTCGATATTTAATAGAAAATATACAATAATATGATCTTTTATGGTACGAATTTAACATAAGTAAATAAAATGTACGATAAATATTAGTTTTATTTTAATTTAATTCAAATATATTTAAGTTAATTTTAATTGAGCAGTACATTTCTACGTTTTATTTATTAAACTTGTTTAAATTATATTTCTATATTAAAATTTTTATCTGTATACTATGAATAAAACTACTCATTACAATACTTCACTAATTCATTAATCTAAAAAATAATAAATAATAAACAATTTAGATTTAATTATTTATAAGTTTTTGTTGTTTAAGTGGAACGAAATATTTATTGATTTCACAAACATAAGGTTATACTGCTAGTACTTTATCGGGTAGCAACAATTATAGCAAAAGTTTTATATTAAGCAACTTTTTAGATCGAACAGTGAACACGAGACAGTACTTTAAAAATGTAATTTTTTCAATTCTTCGAATAGATACGATAAACACAAAGTGAAGAAATCACAATGTTACATTTTTTTTTATCAAGTGCAACGGTGTACATAAGTTTTGAAAATAAAACCATGGTTTAATGGTTTAATGCTTTCACTACTTAAACGTTTTAATCTTGGTCTACCATTATACGCAAAGTATTGCATAACTTCTGGTTAATCTTAATTACGACTTACATTTAAGGATAGTTATTCTGATATCAAATAAATAATTTTTTACCTATTTTTAACATTAATATGATATATTTTAGGATTTTAACTATGATGTGAAAAACAATAATTATGGCCATAGTTATAACATTTCTACATTGTTCACACTTTCATTAGGCGTTTATTTAAAACCAAATTGTTTGCTAAAACCCGTTAAATATTAAGACGCAGATAATGTGTTGTATAAAAGCAGGATAAAAGAAATTAAATAATATTTTTTTTCACAGAAACAAAATCTTATTTAATCATGACGGAAACTTGTGCATGTCGATCGAACATTATTAGCACCACGAAATGTAAACAATACATAGTTGTGATATTACCATCCTAATTGCTATTTTTAATGATTTCAATTCGACTAGTTTGCATATAAATCATCGGCGATTTTTAAGGAAACAGCTTAAATATAGGTTTGTTCTGCGTGTAAAATAATGGCAAATAAAAATCTATTTAAATGCTGTATGTTTACGTTGAAGAAAGAATATGGAATAGCATGCAAGATCTTTACGATTGTTTATATTTGTATGGTAGACAGAATCATTAAGGCATAACGCTTCATGGTCAGACAACTATTTTCCAAAATTCGATAGGCTTCTATTGTTAGCTCAACAATTATTTCCATTATTGCTATTGACGTTTCAATGTACAAAATTCATTACAAACATTCATGTTTTAAGATATGTACCTACAACATACCAAACAGTAATTTACATATTGAGAAATCCATTATTATGACCATTATCTTATTTTATTTTATTTTTTAAGTACGTAGTAAACGGAAAAATTATATTTTAATTTTTTTATACAGTTTTCTTTTTCGGTTTTTCGATCATAATTGTATTATATTGTTAACCGGTACTTAAATTATTCGAAAATGATTTTCACAATATGCTCAGAATTTATTAATTTATGTACGAATTTTTTTTGCTAAAAATTTATTGAAGTCGTTTTTCGTAAATTTGTTAGCGACAATCGACGGAGGGTTTTATATTACCTATGTTAAATATGTATGTCAGCCGTTCAATGGGTATGCACAAGGACGGTGAATAAAACAAATATAGATGATGAACTAGTTAGTTAATCGCAGTATGTTTTTCGACTAACCTAGTGACGCCTATTTCTGCCTTATCGGCCTGAGGTGTTCGGACTTTTAATCAATATTGCGTACGCTATAAACGTATTGATATGCTTTTATTATAAATTGTATTCAAAGTCAATAATGACTGCAGTAATCCTAGAAAGATAAAAATAAAAATTCTTCGTTCTAAACAAAATGGATAAAATTCAAAAACCTGATTGTTATTTTAACAGTAACAATGAGAAGAAAAAAAATGACCAGCCATTACGTTCACGCGAAATGGAAAACCACGTTTTGCTACGGTTCGAGTTAAAATTGTTGACAGATGATGTCGCGGGTGCTGCGAACACGGTTGTCCTCGGTTCTGTATGGTTTTCAAGTTTAAGTTCAAAACGGCTTCAACAAAGTATCGGTGTGCGGTGTTGAAAAAACGTTATCTCGGCGGTACGTAGTCCGTTCTGACGTCAGCGCACCACCTGTCGATTTTTCACGTCGCCGGTCAGAAATGGTGTCTACAAACCGTTACGTGGTGGCCAACGACGCGGGATCGAGACACGCGATATACAGGTCACGAGCACCGTGGACGCGAATCGCCTGCAGAACCGCTCCGCGGTCACGCGCAGGGACGAGTTTCGGACCAGGACCGCGAGGCCCGGACCTGGGGTGCTAAAATTCGAAAACCATTTTTTCCCAGTTGTCGGGCTAGGGACGGTTAGGTGGTGAACGAGGTATCGGCGGGGTCCTGTGCCGGCCATAGAACGGCGGTGGCGTCGCACTGGTGGGAGGGGGGTAGGCGGAAATATATTGGATTTTGAAATAACACTGTTCGCAAACAAAACCGAGGCCGTTATTCGACCGTATCGCATCCACTCGCTGTTGCTCACAGGTACGATATTGGTGTTGACGAACACCGATGTAATAAAAACATAACATATGCGACACCGCGCAGAAACGCTGACGTCGTCGCCGTGGCCGCTATCGATTTCTGTCGCTGTGTTTGCTCGTCTCCGCCGCGGCATGCCGTGTGTAGGCACACGCTGAAAACAACCAGAACGGTATCGATTTGTACCGCGCACGTACGGAGGTTACATTATTTTTCGTTTTTTTTTTTTTTTTTTTTTTTTTTCTTCATATAGACAATGACGTGAAAACAATGCTGCGCACCTCTGACGTTCTACGAACATAGTTGTGTAAAGTGAAATTAACTGAATTATAATTAAATTAAAAGCCATCGATACCGTTCGAAACGGGGGAACGGAACGAGGCACGCGCAATATTACTATATAAAACCGTTGCTTTCGATCAACTTGAATACGTTTATAATATTGAAAAAAATGTTCGACAAAAGAAGACCGACTATCGTCGGTAAAATAAAGAACAATATATTCAAAGCGGTACCAATTATTATTAAATATTTGACATTGGATTGTGATGATCATTTGTTAAACAAAAGAACAAAACCATACCAATTATTACCAATATTATTACAATCTAACGTCGAATATATTAATAATAATAATAAGTTTATTAGTTATTTTACTTAAGTACTTCAAATTAAATTGATTAAAAAAAAAAAAAGTATATCTATTGAAATCTGTAGAATATGATTAATATTTTAAACGTGTTTTGTAAAGGTGTAACGTATTGTATAAATTTATTATTTTTCGAATTACATCATGAATAAAAGTATAATTTTATTTATGACGAATATTATTTTATTTTATTCTTCTCTTGTTTTTAATATGCGTGTATTCTAAAAAATGATTCAGTTTTTTAATAAAACAAAATAAATACAAAAAAAGACCTGATAAATTTTTTAAGTTTTATTATATTTTAAGAAATCGCATTAAAATGTAGGATTTCAGAAAGTGGTTATTATTTCTTTTGTTTAAAATAAATATAGGTACTTTGTTATCATTATTGGTTTTGCTGGCATTTTGTATAACTGTAATTCAAAATTACTTGAATTGAAAAAATATTTTCCACTGTTACATTATAGATATGGGTCTAATCTCATAAGAAATATAACTTGAAGTATTGAGTCTTGAAAATCTTAAGTTGAAAAGAAGAAAATAATATAACTTGATATAATCGAGAATTTACCGAGTTTCACTATAAATTAAGTGTATATATAGTTCTTCTAACAATTTTTTTTTTTTTTTGCTCATCAAAGTTCAAACCAATCAACATTATTATTATCTACACTTTACTGATTTTTTTACAAAAACAAAAACATATAAGACATTACAATAAAACATTAAGAACAAAGCATCAGACGAATCTTTTTATAAAAGCATTTCTTTTGTTACTAAATATATTGAGATACTGAAAAAAATGACAGAAACTAAAACAAAAAATGTACTTAACAATTTCAATATTAAATTCAATAATATATATTTCACCTTTATACTAGGTACTTAAAAAAAAATAAATATATTCTTTTATAAAGTTAATTATTTTAACTTTGTAAACATACGATTATACATTGTAAACATACGGTTCACAATGCACAATCTTTGACCCTTGAGATACTCAATGAAGATTTATAAATGAAGTATACACTAAAGTGGATATTTTCACGATTATTTATTTATTTAAATATAAATTACTCCAATGCTTCATAGGACTTAACTTTTTTTTGTTTCCACTGGGAAAATAGGTTTAAACATACATTTTTGTGAATCAATTTTTGTTTATCGTGCACCAATAATTTTTCGATCAGTGAAACTAGTTAAGTTCAAGAAATGGTGATACTGCGTACATCTATGAAATAAAATGTAATATTTTTTTATTGATTCAATGTGAAAAAGCTCCGAGTGTTATAGAACTATACTGCATATTGTATACAAAAATACACATAAATATTTACACATGTAACACACGTATATGAATACCTATGTTATATTGATGTCTAGACAAACGATTGTACCAAAGTCGAAACATTTCTATGCTCTCGGGTATTCATCACTCATTCGCCGAAAGATTTCTATTTGTAGATATATTACATTATTTCGGTGTTCATTTAATACGAACCTGAACAATATGCATGCAATATGTATGCGTAATATTGTTTGAATGTTATTCGTTTGATCTCGACCAGTGCCGTTGTCGTTACCACTACAGGAGCAAAGTAAATTTGCATTAGAGCATTTTGTCATCATATGCGCGTTGTACCTGTCAGTTTTAGCAACGCAGTCACCAAGGTCTCATATATAGGTATAGCTACGCCAACGACCTTAAGGGCAGATTTCAGAGAGAGATGATCAAAGCGATCAGGAAGATAAACCACATCTACCCTTGTCATGAAAAAAAAGCTATTGATTAACAAAACTCATCATCGGTTTAAATTTTTTTAAATTTTAAATCAAGTGAACATATAATAAATAAAAAATAATATAATATACATATTTTAAACCATGATATGAAAATTATATTAATTATTATGTACAGTTTGAACTAACACAATATTTATATACTCAATGCATATGAGTAACGTAAGCTAATACAACTACTAATTCTGCAATTTATAGTGAATTAATATTATTACAATGCTCATAATCATTAAAATTATATTTATTATAGTTTTTGATATGTATACTACAGAATAATTAAATATACATAAATCTACGGATATTGGCTAATGTACCAAAGGAGTACGATTGTTCTACACTTGTGATTCAAACGTGTAAATGTCTTAATATAACAGTAACGAATATTAGATAGTTTCTCGTGGTGTCCAATATTTAATGAATCTTACAAAAAAAAAAAAAATGTTTTGAATTATTTACTGATGTAAAAAAATATTGAACTTAATTTTTTCAAATTACAATTTTAGGCACTGATGATTAACTTTATACAGGATGTCCCACGTCTATTTGACTAATACAATAACTTTTTTTTATTCAATATTTTAAAATTTTTTTTTTTGTCTGCTTATCCACGTTAGCCCAGATAACATAAAATCTGAAACCGCACACTTTTGATTTCGACTCGAAAAAGGCCAGTAGACAAAAACCGCACACTTTATCGGTCATTGTATAACAATGTACCCCAAACTAACAGTGGTTAAAACCGTATATATTGTATATGTAATTGAAGAAAATCATCAAATATAATGTTAGCTGTAAGTAGGTGGGTAGATATCTAATATTAGTGTTTTAAATTTAGTCATTTAGTTCATCAAGAACTTCATATATTCAATATTAACCATATTAATAGTTCTTCCACTTTATGAAAAAAAAAAAAAATAATAATAATAATTATAATTTAATAAATACCTATAATTTAACTTAACAAAAAAATAAGGGCATTCTAAAGTAGTTTTGATTGGCTTAAAAGTGCGTAGATACAATATACTGGATAAACACATTAGTACTTCTCTGAATATACCATAGCATGTTAGTTTGCTCATATAATTTCTAAAAATTAAAATAATCCATGAAATAATTAAGTAAATAATTTGAAATTGTTGGAATATTAAATGCCAATTTGTCATATACTTTTTAAGACCAGCGTCTTTAATCTTTTAAAATTTCAGAATACCAGATAAAAAACATACTAGTTTTCCTTGATTTGTCATTCATTCTATAATAAACCATAAAAATACATTTTAATATTATAAATTGAAAATTTAGCTAACATTATCTTGGTTTTTATTTAAAGAATACGTTTTAACTTGTTATTAATTTATTATAACAGTTCTTATTTTTATTTATTTATTTTTTTTTTATCATACAAAATATAGTCGCAATACTACATTTTTAGATTCTGAACGGAATGAAGAATGTATTGATTTTACAATGATGTGTGTTTTTTTTATTTTATTTTTTATTTTTGTGCCTGTCGACGAGATTTGGGGCAGTAAAAATGCTTCGATTTGCTTATGTAGCAACTTTTCTGAAAGGAAAGTGAATCTAGTTGGTACTTTGGGGAGTCAAAAGTAAAAAATTTTCAATATTTTTTAAATGCGACGGGAAAAACCCTAAAAAAATGAGGGGAAAACGGGAGTTTTTACGTAAAACCAGTTATATTTTGCTATAACTCAAAAACTAATCATTGTAAATACTTGAAATTTTCACCAAAGGTTTAGATTAGCGTTCTCTATACAACCATTAAATTTTCAAAGTATTTTGACTTTTATTGAGCTATTTATAGACAATTGAAATTTTCAATTTTTTAAGTATTTTTTTTTAAAATAACGATAAAATTTTTTTGGCCGGCCAGAAAATCTTGAAAATTTAATACAAGGTTTCTTATAAGTCGTTCCTTAACTGATAAAAAAAAATCTAAAATCCTAAGTCACAAATTTTTTTTATAAGTGCTCAAAGTTCCAATTTATACGAAATATGTAAAAATTACGAAAATTTGCAAGTTATTTTGTAGATAAAAATTCATAAAATTTTTTCTGTTCATACTTAAGGTTTAAAATTTTAACACTAGGTTATCTATAAACTACTCTTCAAAAATCTTTAAAAAAATTTTCCTTCGGTGTTAGAGGAAAAAATTTTATGACTGCTTGAAATTAAAATATTTACGAAATTGCATAAAATAGCCATTTATTCTCAAACGATTTTAAATCATTGTTATAATTCAAAAAGTATAAGTCGCAGATTTTTTAAATTTCTACCAGCTGTTAAGATTGGTATTTCCTTTATGTCATATTTTTTTCAAAATATTATATTGATTTTTAAGCCACTTATAGGCATTTAAAATATTCGATTTTTTTACATTTTATTTTTATAATCGGTGATAAAAAAAATTTCGCTCCTATAAAATACTTGAAAATTTAATAGAAGATTCCACAGAAATAATTCTTAATGTCATTCAAAAATTTTTAAAATCCATAGGCACAATTTTTTTTTATAAGCATCTGAACAGCGAATATTGACATAAAATTACATGTAAAATATAATATAATGTAGAATATTCTAGACTGACAAATGATATCGGTTTTTTTTAAATGCTCTAACTCAAAAATGAAAAACCGCAACAACTTGAAATTTTCACCAAATCTTTATATTGACGTTTTCTATACATGGTTAAGTTTTCAATGTATTTTGACATATTTTGACTTATTAATAGACAATTTAAATTTTCGATTTTTCTAAATTTTTCGTTTTAAAATAAAATATACTTATTACAATATTTATAAATAACATTGTATTATATTCTAGACAAACATATCATCTCCGTTCAGAATCGTTTTTCGTATACAATGATACCTACCATTGAATTCAAATTTAACAAATCCATTATAATGACCTATCCTATGAAGAGTCGCACTTCACCCCCAAGTGTACAGCAGAGCGAGGCCCATCCGGTTTTTTTTTTTTTTTTTATTGCAGATATCTTTGTATTTGAATATTAATACAAAGTTGAATTGAAGTCCTTTTAAAGATTTGCCCGAGTTCAAGTTAATAACAGATAAAATAAATAATTTTTATATATATATATATTAATAATATAGACATTCAAATATATAAATATATTTTTAAGCGTTCTACATGACATGTATGACATCTATTTTCCTTCTGATAGTTAAATTGTTTGAAACACTTAAGAGTATATTGTTTTATACATAAATACTCTGCTAGTTGCAACCCGTTAGGTAATATTAAAATAATACTTTTATTTGTTTTGAATATTTAGCCAACAAATTGTAAACTTGTATTATTAGGTGTCGATTTTTTTTTTCTTCAGCTTACACCACTAGTGAAATAACCTTAATTATAGCAGAGAAGCTATTAAATGAAAATAATTAAATAGCTGAGAGTAAGTTTTTTTTTCTATAATTAGATATAATTTTATAATATTATGTAGGTTAAAATTAAAAAATAACAGAATATTTAATTTTAAATTTTAATTATAAATTTCATCATCAGAACTTACATATTTTTACATATTTTTAATATTTATTATTATTATTATTATTACAATTATATTATACATTATAATATTATTATGACATATTATTTTTAATTGTTAAATTCATTTTATAAAATTAATTTTTACAGTTACTAAATATTTTTAATTATATATTTCATCATCAGAACTTATAACTGACATATTTTTACTTATTTTTAATATTTATTATTATTATTATTACTATTATATTATATATTATATTATAATTATGACATATTATTTTTAATTTTAACATTCATTGTATAAAATTACTCCGTTCAGAATCTTAAATAATTTTTACAGTTACTAAATATTTGTTTAAAATACATGTTGTTCCTACGTTTTTTTTTTTTTTTAATCAACTTGTAAATAATTGTTTTTTTTCTAAATATATTACCTGTTTTAATTTTTAATTTTCCAAAAGTAATTCTTTGCATAATTCTTTATATTTTTTATATTTTTTGAAAATATCTGGTTGTTCCCAATCGGAGCGAGAAAAAACGACAAGTATGCATAATGATTTTTAAAAAAATTCATTTTAATATTATGTGAATTATTTTTATAGAGTTTCATCAACTAAACATACATTATTCTAGATATTTATTCTAAAACTAAACTATTTTAATGATCTTATTTGATTGCAATTATTATATGCAATTATTTTTGCATATTTGAATGAAATATTGATCAATACTGTTATATTGTTGTATTTAATGTTGAAAAATTAAATTTACTATTACTATTTACTATTTATTATCAATTTATAGTATCAACAGCCATGGTATGCATGGTATTATTATTATATGCGTATTATTCAGTCACATTAAATAATGATAAACTATATGTATTTACTACCTACCTTTTAATGATAACAAATTTGTTTTTCTTGGAAAAGAACAATTTGAAAACCGACAATGTCAGTCACATTGATTAGTAAGAAATAAATTTGAATTTCAATATACTTTGAAAATTATTTAAAAATTAATGACTTAACATAATTAAAAATTGTAAACGCCATAATTGTTTTTACATACTTATCTATAAAATGGCTATTTGGGATTATTAGAAAAATATTAAATACAAAATTTAAATTATTTATTTTTGTTGTAAAATAAAATATAAGATATACAAATTATAGCGGAGGGCTCTACAAATCATTACAAAAGAAAAAAAACTTAAAAATATTGAATAGAAAAAAAGTTATTGCATTAGTGAAATTGACCTGGGACACCCTGAGTATAAAATTCTGGTTTATAATTAATAGATGGTAAATAGAAAAGTTTAATTTTATTTCTTAATACAGATATTAAGGTCTAACTAATATTTAATACTTGGGCCCAAATTTATATGAATTTGTGTGCTTTTTTTTAACAGTTCAAAAAGTAGCGAGATAAGCTAAAAGTTTGAACTATAGTCAATAGCACTGAAATACAATGTTTTATTTTACATATTTTTGTATATTTTTGTATATTTTGTCATATTTTGATATGTAATGCATATTTTTGTGCATTACGATTTTACATTTCGTATAGATGGTTTTAAAATGTATGTTTTTGCACATTTTGTCATTTTTTGACGGGTACCGAATGATTCTGTATATTACTATTTTCCAACGCATTAGAATCGAATACATGTTTCATACCCAATTGAATACTAATTTTCTTTGGTTTTACCCACATATACCTATGGTTCATAAAGAAATTGTTGTTTTATATTATCCAATCGCTTCTGAATAGAGAAAATTTGGTCGAGATTAGATGTTATAATCTGTATCTTGAATACGTTTTCTTGAACCATATTTTAATCGTGTTTCGTCCGTGTTTCACGACAGTTTGTGTTTTTGTTTCTTATTAAAGTGTCAACAGTGCAATCATCTGTTCGTAAATATGTTGCGGAATTTGGAAAAAATATTTTTCCATCTGACGAGGGAATTCTTTTTTGTCAAGTATGTGAGATTAAAATCAACAGTGCAAAGCGCTTTCTTGTCATATAAAGTCAGAAAACTGATAGTCGCATCAGAGCTGTTAATCGAAAAAATAAATTAAAATTTCAACAATTATTACCCATTATACTATAAAAATATTTCAAATTTCTACATACAGTTCAATACAATGTACATATTATAATTAAATTATGCCAACTAGATATTTAATTAATTTGCTTGTTCCATATTAATTATTTAATAAATTATATAAATATAAACATTTTTTAACTAAATAAAATTTAATAAACAAGCATTTTTGTTCGCATATCTTACATGCATATTTTAATGATAATTAGAGTATAAAAGCATGCATATTCCGTACGTTTTTATTGTATATAATTCCGGGTCCTACTGTTTAATAAAATGTATTTTAAATTTTACCTCCTTATATTAGAACCATTGTACAATTAACAGTTTTTAAACTAAATTAAATCCATAGTAGAAGATCTAAGCGAGTATCTAACTTCGAATTATCGTGACTCGACTGTATTAATATTATTAATACATAGTTAACTCAAGTCTAATACTGATTAGAGTTATAAAATAAAATAAATGTTTACAAAATTAGTTATAAATGGCTTTTTAAACTTCATTTATATCGCAATGCGTAATAGCCAGGGTTGGTAGCAGTGTTGGGAAATATCTAGATAAATGTATCTAGATAAGTTATCTAGATAAATATTATTTATATTTTATCTTATCTAGATAAATTTATACTCAGTTATCTTTATCTTCATCTAGATAAAAATCTTGTTATCTATGAGTACCAATCTAGATAATTTATTTAAATGGAATAAAAATAAAATTTGAAAATTTAAAATGTTTTTAAATTTTCATTTTTACATTTTTCTGTACATAGTGAGAGGAAATATTATATCTAGAGGAGGAGGAGACCTGGATGTTGAAGTGTGTGATACCACCCGGACAGCCAGTGTGGTAGCTGTTCCACCAGTTATGTGTGCAGGTCTACCCAACACGGGTAATGTCAACGGTGTTGAGACATCACCATTGCGCCCCGGGTTAAATCTGAGTCTAGGTATGAGGGATAGATTTAAAGTGAGAATAGGCACGTGGAATGTTGGAACGTTGACAGCAGAAGTAGAGAATTAGCAGAAGTATTGAAGAGAAGGAAAGTTAATATTTGTTGTGTACAGGAAACTAAATGGAAAGGAGAGAAAGCAAAAGAAATAGGAGAGGGCTATAAGGTAATATATTCAGGTAGGACTAGTACTAGGAATGGCGTTGGAGTAATATTGGATGATGAGATGAAAATTAAGGTAGTCGACGTAGGAAGGAAAAGTGATAGAATTATTACGGTAAAATTGGTATTCGAGGAGAAAGTATTAAACGTAATAAGTGCGTATGCACCGCAAGTAGGATGTGAAGAAAGTGAAAAGGAAGAGTTTTGGCGAGAGATGGATGAGGTGATGCAAGGAATACCAGGAAATGAGGATGCTGTGATTGGTGGTGATATGAATGGTCACGTAGGGAGTGAGAGGGTAGGGTATGAAAAAATGCATGGAGGGTATGGTTTTGGCGAGAGGAATGAGGCTGGAGAAAAAGTTTTGGATTTTGCAGAATCGTATGAGCTTGCAGTAATCAATACATATTTTAGGAAAAGAGAAGAGCATTATATAACATACAAGAGTGGAAGAAATAGGTCGCAGATTGATTATTTTATGTGGAGGAGAGACAATATAAAAAGAGTAAAGGATTGTAAAGTAATTCCTGGAGAGAGTGTAATAACACAACATAGGTTGATGATAATGGAAGTATGGTGTAGTGGAAAAAAGATGAACAAAAGAAGGAATACAGGGAAGGAGATCAGAATTAGGTGGTGGAAATTAATAGGAAACAAAGAGAAGGAGTTTATAAAGAAATTAAAAGAAAAAGCTGTGTGGAATGTTGAGGGAGATATAAATGAGGTTTGGAGAAGGATGGTCACTTGTGTTAAGAACATAGCAAAAGAGGTTGTTGGTGAAACCAAAAGTAGTTTACCAGAAGACAAGGAAACGTGGTGGTGGGATGAGGAGATTCAGAGAGTAGTAGCGAGTAAGAAAAAGCAATTTAAGGTATGGCAGAAAAGTAGGAAGAGGGAAAATTGGATAGAGTATAAAAATGTATGTAAAATAGTGAAAAGTGCTGTAAGCAAAGCAAAGCTTAATAGGTATGATGAGTTATATGAGCGGCTAGGAACACAGGAAGGAGAAAAATAAATTTATAGACTGGCGAAGGTGAGAGAAAAGCGATCCAAGGATTTCCAAGATGTCTGGTGTATAAAAAATGAGGATAAGAGAGTTTTAACAAATGATGAGGATGTGAAAAAAAGATGGAAAGAATATTTTGAGAAATTACTGAACGAGGAATATCCAAAAGAAGTTTTAGAGAGTATGTCATGGAATGAAGGATTGATTGGTCTAGTGGGCGAGGAGGAAGTGAGAGATGCGGTGAAGGCGATGAAAAAGAACAAAGCGGTAGGACCAGATGGAGTACCTGTAGAGGTGTGGAAAATGTTAGGAGATGTAAGCATTGGGTAGTTGAAAAATCTTTTTAATAAGATACTGATAGAGGGAAAAATGCCAGAAGATTGGAGAAAGAGTTTTATTGTACCAATATTTAAAGGAAAAGGAGACATACAAGAATGTGGGAACTATAGAGGAATAAAGCTCATGAGTCATAGTATGAAGATCTGGGAAAAGATTATAGAGAAGAGGATAAGAAGTGAGACCTCGATATCAGGAAACCAGTTTGATTTTATGCCAGGAAAATCGACAATGGAGCCATTATTTTGTGTTAGGCAATTAGTAGAGAAGTACAGAGAAAAGAATAAAAAACTATGCATGGTGTTTATAGATTTAGAAAAGGCGTATGACAGGGTGCCAAGGGAAGTTTTAAGGTGGGCATTAATGAGGAAAAATGTCCCAAAAATGTATGTTAATTTGATCCAGGATATGTATGAAGGGTCGAGTACTAGTGTCAAGAGTCGGTGTGGAATATCAGAAGGTTTCAGTATAGGAGTAGGTGTGCACCAGGGGTCAGCTCTAAGCCCCTACCTTTTCTCAGTGGTAATGGATGAGGTTTCAAAGGAGATACAGGGTGAGATACCATGGTGTATGATGTTTGCGGATGATATAGTTCTGATAGGAGAAAACCTAGAAGTTGTCAATAATAGGTTAAATGAGTGGAGGTTAGCCCTCGAAGAAAAGGGATTGAGAATTAGTAGAAATAAAACTGAGTATATTGAGTATGATTTTGGACAAAGAGACCAAGAAGTTGAAGGAATGAGGAGACAACTGACAATAGATGGTGATGTGATAGGTGAAGTTGAGAGTTTTAAATATTAAGGATCTTTTGTTCAAAAGGACGGGGGCTTTGACATTGATGTAAAACATAGGATTAAGTGCGGGTGGATGAAATGGAGAGAAGCATCGGGCGTGTTATGCGATAAGAGAATTCCAATTAGGCTGAAAGGTAAATTTTATAAAAGTGTAGTGAGACCAACTATGCTGTATGGTTCAGAGTGTTGGGCGGTTAACAGGAGAATAGAACAAAGTATGAGTGTCGCGGAAATGAGAATGCTTAGATGGTTGAGTGGAGTGACAAGAGAAGATAGAATAAGGAATGAATACGTGAGAGGTAGTGTTGGTGTAGCGCCAATTGTGGACAAGATGAGAGAAAATAGGCTAAGATGGTTTGGGCATGTGATGAGGCGAGAGGAAACGAATGCAGTAAGAGTGGTTATGAAGATGGACGTTGAAGGGAAAAGAGGAAGAGGAAGACCAAAAAAGAGATGGTTGGAGACTTTGGAGAATGACATGAGGGCTGTCGGTGTGTGCAGAGGAGATGTGATTGACCGAGTAAAGTGGAGGTGTTGGACAAGGGTGGCCGACCCCCAATAGTTGGGAGGAAGGCGAAGTAGAAGAAGAAGAAGAGAAGACATTTTTCTGTACATCATATACCTATTACACATATAATAACTGACAAGATAACAATCTTCTTATTAAGTTTATTTAAAAAAAAAAAATATTTTATATTTTATGTTTATTAATGTTTGAAATGAGTTTAAAAAATGATATTTATTTTAAAATGTTTTTAACTATGAATTTTTTACCTAATATCTGTAGGCTGTAGTATCCTGAATATTTTCAAAATCAAACATGAAATTATCTCATATTTATCTAGATAAAAATGTACTTATTTTTATCTATATCTAGATGAAATTTAGAATAACTATCTTTATCTGTATCTAGATAAGAATTAGTATAGTCATCTTTATCTTTATCTAGATAAATTATTAGTTATCTATTCCCAACACTGGTTGGTAGTATACGCATAGATATATAATGTTATATACATTACACGTATAATATCCCACGTATAAAACGTATTATAATAATAATTATAACGTATAATTCAATATATTTTGTTTGTAAAATTTTCTCTTAAAAAATTAAAAACATTCCCTATTTGAGACATTAAATTGCATAGGTAGGTAGTTAAAAATTAAATATGTAATATAGGACGTAGCCCGTTTCGCCCAAATTGTGTTTCTTTATGATTCCCGTTTCACCCAGAGTAGTTTAGACCAATTTAAAATTAAGTTGGCAATAGTTCAGTCAAATAATAGCAAACGTCAAGAAGAAATATTGCTAAAATTTCTGATCCCTAAAATACGACTGTTTTAAAACCTTTAGTAATAATATTACGGGTAATTGAGATTGGAAAGAAAATAAATATCGTTTATAAATAATAATATATAAAATCGATAGCAAATAACACATAAGAAATCCAGTCGTTATCGAATTGAAATCGAGCAAAACCTATAAATCATCATCATAGCTTATTTTGTCTTAGTATAAATACCTACTTATAACTTACTCGTATAAAAGTAATAGACAACAAAGATTATCTTTGATCGTTGTCAGTGCGTATACGCGACGTCGACGTGTAAACATATCACGCATTTTACTAAAATGACTGTGTTTTTAAAAACTAAAAGAGACAAAGATATGGTAATATTTAATAATTATATATACAATTTTGGTTCAAATAATGTAAATACATGTGAGATTCGTTGGCGTTGTGTAAAACGTCCGTGTATACTACGTTGTATACTTTTGGTTCTAAAATTGTAAATTAAGAAAATAGTTTAATATTTGATTAAGATCGCCACTATCGTGATGTTTTCTGGATAACGCTAAATGATACTCAAATATTAAAATATTAAAATCATTGCCAACTTAATTTTAAATTAAACTACTATGGGCGAAACAGTCATTTTTGGGCGAAACGGGCCCCGCCCGTAATTTAAACTATAAAATAATCTTTTGGTCTGCAATTTTCTTTTATCGTTGTCTCCATTAGATACCAATATAAATAGAAAAAAAAATTAAATTATACTATTATATTCACATTCTAAAGTAAAAATTAAATGTTGACAAGTTAATAAAATGAAATATTTGTATACCTATAAATAAAATAAAAGTATTTTTCTATTAATATCTCTATTTTTTATTAAATAATACATTTAAACTAAAATATTAACATTAATTATCAAAAACTTAAATTTGTTGTGAAAACTCTAATAATACGAAAATATTAATAAGGTCATTAATATTATAAGTAAAATGAATTAACTATAAATACGTCTCGATATAATAATGATGATTATTAATAATATAAACATCAATATTTTCTTTTACATTTACATTTCCTTTTTTTATTTTTAGTTAAAATTATAAATATATTTATTTATTTTTAAGGGACTATATTTTTATACGGTATTAAACGTACATAATTATGTATCCTATATTATACGTTTTATATGATTTATACTATACCATTTTATACAATTCAACTATAGTAATATCTTAGGTATGATATATCTATTTTTTTTTTTTTAATTTTGTAGTATTAATTTAGAATAATAAAAGGAAAAATTTTAAATATTAAAAGTATTGTACTCAATTTAAAAAGAAGATGGCACGTTGATTTGATATTTTGCTATAGTTCCTAATTCCTATAATTGAATCGTATTAATAATTATTTATTTCATTTGAATAAATAGGCACCTAATATTTACGTAATTCATTTATCACCTGGTACGTACAACATGACGGTTGAAGAAAAAATGAATAACAAATTGACAAATATAGTATTGTGAAAATGTATAATCCGATACACTGTAAACTAGAATTAAAAATAAACTAGGTAGGTACACAGGGGCAGATTTAACAATTTTCCACCTCTATGCCAAATTAAATTTGCCGCCCCTATCTAAAAAAAACTTACTACCTCTTTAATAAAATATCCTCAAATAAATTAATTTTTTCAATACCTACCTAATATGCAATTTTTGCTTATTATAGTATTACGAGACATTTCTTAAACAATAAGATAAGCTATAATACAATACTATCGTCGTTGTCGTAGACGAGTTCCTGGGAAAATAGAAATATTATTTTGCTAAAAATAAACAAATACCAAATCCACAATTTCAAGATTTTGAAGTGATAAATACAATTTTAAAAATTATGTACCTAATTTTACAAAATCAAAATAAATCTTCAACATAATTTTGCCGCCTTATGCGGCCGCATATATCGCAGTGCCTTAAATCCGCCCCTGTAGGTACATAAGTTCTCAATATTTTCTGTGAATGAATCTCGCCAAAAAATGTGTCAACAAATCTCATCAAACTCATTTCAGTTTAATAATAATAATTATTAACTATTAAATATTAATTATCAATAATAAATAATAAACTATTTTTTATAATAATAATTTTGTAAAATCTGACTTTAAATTATTGAATTTATAAATTTCATGTCCTTTACCTACTGTTATATTTTTTATAATTTTAAACAAACAATTTTGTATAATTAATAAACATACTATACAACTTTCTACACTTGGTGAACGCAAAAAAAATAAATATGTTTATACATATAATAAGCTTTACAACAATTTTTATTTCTTTGATCAAACTCTCATGTTGCAAACTGGCAACGAAAGTTTCATATACTTTTGAAATTGTTTTACAGATAGTACCGACTTCCATAACATAATAATCAATTTTATCTGTTGTTTTTATGCACAAGGTAAAGCTTAACTTCAAAATATTGTTAAAGCTTCTTTTGTGACCGTTCATTTTATCTCTTTGATTAAAATATAAAATATGTAGTTTTGAGTCTTAGACTGAAATGCTGTATATGATGCTAAACTGATATAACATTTTATATAACGTTAAAAATTCAAGAGACTTAACTGAGGAAATTAATTGTACTAACGTTTAAGACTTGGATAATGATATATTATTTTATATTTGTATTTATTTTTTTTTAAAAAAAATACAGATTTCTATCCAAAAAAGTAAATGTATCGTTGTTTTACACTTGCAATAAAAATTAAGTAAAGAGAGGCTTCTGTATTTTATTTTGGAAACATTGTATAGTTTTAAATACATAAAATAAGTATCTAAAAGAAGATTGTTTGGAATTAGTAATATTCATGAGGCTATAAGTGCGTTCATTTCGTCCATCATTTATAATGCGGAATGAAGTTAAAAAACTGCTGTAGAACAATAGTATTTTAAGAGGAAACATTAAAATTAATATTTTAATCTTTAGTTTAGACATATTTGAAATATTTCTAGAACTACATGTAGAAAATTTACGGAGTTAATAAAATTTGTTTAAGGCTTATAGTTATATATATATGTATATAGATATGAGACTCCTGCATTCGAAAAACAAGCATAATAACATTTCCAGAACCTAAAGTGGTTCATGCAAAGCAGTCTAATTAACTACAAAGCATTATAGAATCTGATGTCTATCAAAATGGTTGTCAGATACAACTTATCGAAAAAATAAAACAGAAAATATTTTATAAACAAATTACACATTATACATACTTGCGTAAGTGAGTGTGGATATTAAGGATAATATTTTTGTTTGGGTTGCTTATGCGAAGGAACATCATCGTATATTAACAAGGTAGAATGTACGTACGTATACATACAATATCAAGGCCTGAAAGTGGTTTCAAAACCGATATTAAATACCTGTAAATACCGATAAAAACCAAAATCAAAATCAAAATAAATATTGAAACCAAAAAATATGAAAGCCGGTATTTGTAATCACAATTAAAATCATAAAAATGTTTATCTGATTTTCTAAATCCAAACCAAAAATTATGAAAAATGGCATTTGAAACCAATATAAAAATCAAAACAATTTAAAAATGATTTTCAGAACAGTAATCGGAAGTAAATATCTAATAACGTAAACCGATATAATAAAAAAGTTAAAATCGATATAATATTGTAGTATTTATTATAGCTATAATTTGTACTGCCATAATTTGTAGTCTGCCATAAATAGCCATCTTCTAAGTAAATAGAATAATAATAATAATAATAATATATTATAATTATTCATTTTTTTTATTTTTTATTTTTATTACAAGTAAGGCTATAACATTTCAGGTCATTAGCCTAGTATAAATTATAACAATATTAAAAATAGTATAAAAACATAGGTAAATTTACAAAGAGTATTTGAACTTAACAGACTATGGAAAAACATTTGTTCATTATTAAAATTTGCTTATAAAATTGATTTTGGTTAGAAATGAAATAATTTTAGAGATGTTGTTTTCGTTGAGTGCTTCCTTCATATTAAGTGGTATTGCTAAGTTATTTCTTATGTACCGATACTTGATGCAATCAATGATAATGTGTTGAACTGAAAGGTTGGTAATTTTTAATTATTTTAGTATTAAATAATATAACTATATATTATTGTTAGTACAATTATATTAATTAGGTATTCAATATTTAATAATAAATTATTATTATTATTATTATTATTTTATAATATAATTTTCGTATGATAAAACACAAACAAACATTTTTAACAATGTGTATACCTTATAAATTAAAATGTTGGTGCCAACTATCATCGTAGACCAATAAACCATATCCTGGGGGGAGGGGGGGAAATATATAATTTAGCGGTGGAATCAATTTAAAACATTTTGGTGAAGCGAAATCTAATAAAATGTAAGATCTACTACCCACTTTTCACCAGATACCTAATATAAAAACTTTTAAAATGTATACAAATTTTTTCAATGTTTCTATTCAATTATATATAGGTATTAACTATTTATATGATCATGGACATAGTATGCATGGGCCATTGGGTCTTCAAAAAAACTTTTGGAGCCCACTCGCGGTGTTTCCTTTAATTTAAAATATTTTATCTGTAATTATAGTTTTAAATGTTATTATAATATTTATAGTTTATATGCAGAAATATACAGACTTCTAGTTTGATTTAATAATTTAATTTTGATTTTTTTTATCTTTTTTTGTATTGTAAAATAAAATGCAGATTAAAAACGAGTCAAATATATTTATTTTTTTCTAAAAAATACTCTCATTCTCATTAATTCAATTTAAATATAAAAAGTTTTGGAATTTATTTTTCTAGTCCTATATAGCCTCTACAGATAATTATACCAACTACGTCTATGAATATGATCATTATTATATAAATTAGACAATATTCCAATTATGAATTATTTTACCAGTAAATATTTTATTTATCAAATATATTAGATACAATAATATATTTTGATGAAAAATATTTTTTTTAAATATATAAACAACATGGCACAATAATACAAAATTAATAATTATGGAACTTTACGTCTAAAAACAGTAATAATACATAAAATGATTAGGTACAAATAAGTAAGTAGTTGAATCAGAACTATTTGATGCAAAATATTTAATTACTATTCCATTTTAATTTCATTAAATTTTTAATTCAGAACCTACAATTATAAGAGCGTCTAATTGATCTTCAGACATGGTGATTCTTAAACGATTTTCATTAGTTTTAACTTAAAATTGGCTCATTCTAGAGAAGCACTAGAAACGAGTAAAGTTACGGCAATATTCAAAGCAGTGTAAATGGCAGAAAATACATCTTTTAGGCCTAACTTGAGACAAACTTTAAAAATTCTATTGATGTTTCCACTATTATTTTTTTTATTATTTAGTTTTACATCATATTCTAATTCTTCTTGAACATTTTCATCGACATCAGTATCACATTGTAAAAATTAACTGTTGGCAGTGTCAGTAAACTTTTCTATGAGATTCGTTACATTTTAAAAATCAAAGTAAGATTTGATACATTTAACATATTCACGCTTTAAGTTTTTGGCATCAACGCATTTACCATCTATTTCAGAAAACCCTTCAGATGCACTATCTGGAATAAAACTAGCATTTTCTTCTAATAGAACCAGTACTTTAAATAATGGCATTGGTTATTCGATAAAAATGTCTGATACCTGGATTATTGTAATATCCAAAATTGTGAAAAAATATGTTCACTATGAAGTTTTCAGTTGGATTAATAATTAATAATTATTATTGACACGACTACTTTATAGCAAATGTTCATGCCACTTATTGCTGGTGCGCAATTATAATACTGTAGTGTGCACCATCAGTTTCGAATAAAATATTGAAAATCTTGAGGCCTTGTATTGTACCGGTTGTTAGGGCGTGAACGACGACGATGAGAAGTTCGAAAACTAATAGAAAAATGATAACCGTATTTCTCGTGGATATTATACGAACGCAACTGTTCGCTAATCTACAAACAAATATAATCGCAATTTTCAGACCAACGCGTATTCCCCTCGTTTGCGTTACGGCCCAAAGAAATTTATACGCGAATACAACGAAACGCACCGATCGCTCATTCACGGGCGATCGGACGATCGGAATACTGAATGCGAAACGCGAAACCGTCGAGAATTCCGCACGATTACGAATACAAATACTATACGGAAACGATGTAATAGTAATAGTACCGTTAATATTATTATTATTTCATCGGCTAGATCGCCGCGTGAAAATATTTCGAGATTGTTCTACGTCCCTGTAACGTGACTGTTCGGTATTCGTTGACGAATGTCCGCCGATAGAGTCTATCTTGTGGAATCCCTACGTTTATAGCCGGCTAGACTATCTGCGTCTCGGGTACTCGGAAATTACTTGATTAACATTTCACAGCTGCGTCGCGGGAGACTCCGAGGGCTCGTCGTCGATGTGGTGAAATATATAATTATCTTATGAACAACACGACGACGTTTATTAGTTGAAACATAATATGTAGTGATTAGGCGCGTACCTGATTACTGGACCACAGCGTTTGAACAACGACGGTCCTAATTACAGGCTGAGAACAACACACACGCGAATGTATACTTGATATTGTTAGAATCTTAAATTACTCGCGTTAATATGGTAATACGTTAACTAATGTTCTGCACCATATGATCAACATCGGTCAGCTGTCCCTCTCGCATGAACATTTATTCAATATTCTAGCCGATTTGGCTAAACAACGGACAACGTATGTTAGGCTTGCGTACGGGAGCCGTAACGTCACGACATCTCCGCTTTTATATTATTAGCGTGCAGGGCCTACGTCAGAATTGTGAGGGTAGGTAACGGGACCATTTTCCCCCACATACCAGCCAAGGAAAATTTAAAGGAGAGCCTCTCTAAAGTCCAAATTGATTAGAAACACTCGGCTTTACCCATTACAGATTATTGATTTTAATATAATATTTCTAAAGTAATTTATTTTATGAAATATTAATAAATTCATTTAAACGAAATTAACTTGAATTCATATTAAAGCGCTATTATACAGGTAACATTTTCAGTTATTATAATTTCTAAATAGTTATAGCTGTGATTGATTATGTGGTTATTACTGGAGTGTGAAGAATGATATGATCTTATACAAATTTAAGTAGAAAAATTCGTTATCGTAAGTATCGTTATTCGTTATCGACGTGACATTATACGAGCCCTTATTTTCTATAGCTGATGTTAAATTAACTAGGAACAAATTCAATTGTTGTTAAACGTGGTAATTGTTAATACATTGTTGAAAATATAGTTCATTTTATTGATACACTTAAGGGCCTTGATTGGTTGAAGTTTTAAAATATATGTTTACAAAACATTTTGCAATCTTGATGTGTATTTTCTAATCATACTCGTATATTATTGTGACCGTTGAATCCAAAAACCGCACACTTTTGATTTTAACCCTAAAAAGGTCAGTAGCTAAATCCCACACAATTTTTAGTGCTGAAAACTACACATTTCTGATTTTTACCTGAAACTGGTAGGAAAAAACCGCAATTTTTTTTTTTTTAAATCAGTATTATTTGGTAATCTGTTGCCGAAAGATTTGACCAAGGTTATATTTTTTGTGCGCATCATTTTGTATCGGAACAGTTTGAGATGAATTCATTATGTTAACTCGTCATCTGTACTGCTATATTTTGTAACATGATTGGTGTTACATTATTTTTCTATACACAAGTTTTCCATATTTTTCGTTGTCTGCTGTGTTATTATCGATATAATATTTAGGAGAACTTAATCAAATAAGTGGTCAATCAAATTTTCAGCTAAAAATTAAAAGTGTGCGGATTTTTACCGTAGTTTATCAAAAGTGTGCGGTTTTAGGATGCAACCATTATGACGATTGAGGGACCCCCGAATAAATGAATACCTATGAATCCTTTGGACGGTTCCGTTTGCGCGTGTCGGGGTGAAACTTATATGCACATGCGGTGGGTCGGAAGATTACGATGCACTTACCCCCGCGCTTGACGATAATGACGATAACAATACTACTACTTGTAATAATAATACTAAAAATAATAATAATAATAATAATAATAATAATAATAATGATAATAACGAAAAGAACGCTGCGGGCGAAGTCGTAAGCAATATTTAAAATCAATTATCCGAACTGTAAGGGCATTGTTTTACCAATTTCTATGGTAATATGCCGTCGAAACGAAGTACCGCATAGTCAGCTGTCGTCTGAGCAGTCAATAACGTCAAACACGCGAATAGGACGATTTTTTTTCTTTTTTTTTTTTTCCGTTTGTTCTCGACCCGTCGTTTTAAAAGTGTAGCGTTTCCCCGACGAGTTGACGAGCAGCGGATTCAAAGCCGATTTTCGCGCCGCCAGATTATTACAACAGTTAATAACGTCTCGTCGCGGTTATTGCGCTGGGTTTTTCGCCGACGGAAACCCGAACACAAACGTTTGGTCGCGGTCGTACGGGGGCATGCCGCTGACACACGATCGCGGTGACGTCGGCGTGACGCAGTGATATCGGGTTGCACGCAGCGTGCGATTAACGTTTCCATTAACACACTTTTCGCAGGTGACGAGCTGTAAAACGATACGGCCATCCCATTAGCGGACACGATACAGACGACGGTCACCACCCGTTGTCACAACGTCGGACCGGTGTGTTGCGATACAACAGAGCACACACGGTGGGTAACACCCCCCTCTCCGGTTCCAGTGGACGTTATTATGCGCCTCTCCTGCAGGCCGTCACCCCCCCCCCCCCCCTCCTTCCCGAAACGATCACGTCACGTGCCGCACGAGACAAACCGCACACGGCAGCGCGGTTATAATAACAGTATATTTTACGATTATTCGCACGGAAACACGATCCCGTCGAACGGGGCAAAGCGTTCGACGTTTTAAATTAAACGAGATTCGGAAACTTCCGTTCGAACCGTATTCGGAAACGAAAACCAATCAGTGGCGATTACGGAGTTCGCATCGGACCGCGGCGCTAACGCGGAGCGGGGCAACGAGGCGATTCGAAAAAGGTAAAACGAAAACCCGATCGGAACCCGAAACTACGTGAACACTGATAAAGAAAATAAACACGTATCGTACAAATATCATATAATATTATGTTTTAGAAAGGAAAAAAAAAAAAAAACGAAAACGAAAAGAAAGAAATAATAATAATAAAATACGGAAAAAGCATTTTCCCCTTTTTTCATTTTTGCGTACGTCATGATTTAAAGTTAATTTTTCCGTCCGTCGGAAGTTTGCAGTGTTTCGGAACTCGGTGTAAATATTACGTTTCCACGATTCGTTTTATGCTAACCGTTTAAAAAAACGGTAAACGAATAATATTATTGTAGACTTGTTTGTAGACCTACCAGTCTGATTTTCATTTATTAGATTCCGAGTGGAACGAGAAATATATTGAATTTACCATGTTGTTTTTTTTTTTTTTTTTTCTGTCTGTGTACATGATTTTAACCTAAATGAATGCTCCGAGAACTAGCGATTAAAAACTGTTATATAGGAAATGAATTATAGTTGGTACTTCGGGATGGGGTTGATTTTTTTTTAGTATCTCAATAGTCTTCCAAAAAATTGAAAAATGGAAAAAAAACTTAAAATATTATCCGAGATTTAAGCTCTCATCACCAAAATCCCATATTAAATTTGTCACGCACTATTTCTTTTTGGAGTCTTGGTAAACAATTGCTTCGATCATCACAGTTTTGAGAGATTTCTAATAAAAATTATTGTCTAGTTGATAATTTAACGGTAGTAATTTCACGAAATTTCATACAGTTTTATTGATAGTTGTGAAAAACTGACAAAATATACGTATAAAAATTGAAAAAAATTATTTATAAAAATACATCAACATTTATGGCATACTGATTTTCGAAAAATCCAATGACTCAAAAAATAATAGTTGTAGACTAATGAAATTTTCACTGAATGCTTACAACACCGTTTGCTATATGGTTTTAAAAAGATTTTTTTTTTCAAAATATTTATAAAAAAAATTGATATATTTATATTTAAAATAATACAAAATACCTTATATTTATATGTATGTATAAATTATTAACTGATTAAATTTTGCAATTTTATTAATAAATATTTACTATAAATGGTATATATTGCTGGTTATTAGAAAAATAAAATAGCTTAATTTCAAAAAATAAAAATTAAGAAGCGTTAGAATATGAAATTTTAACCAAGTGATGAATATCACGAAAATCCAAAATATTTGTGTAGATAGTTAAAATCTCATGAAATGTTCAACTTAAGGCTACTCATAATATATAATTATATATATAATACTTAAGGCTTAAATCTAGATTTTGTTTATTGTTGACAATCGAAATAAATATTGGATATTCACTAAAATATTTTATATAAAAGTTTCAAAATTAAATATTGACAAAAAGTAATATTTAGTTAAAATAATACAATTTCATTCTATCATAATTTAAAAATTAATTATTCCACTGTATCAACCAACATAAGAATTATTAACTGATCCGGACTACATTTCAGCTGGAATACCAATATAGCAAAATCACCGATCCTTAAATCATACTTGATCTAAAAAATTCGGCCTTTTATGTATTCGAATCCATTACAAAACAATTATATTAACATATAATGCTACAAATGCTAACATATTAACGCTACAAAAGTTCAATTTTTTTTTTTTTTTAAATAGAATCTATTTATTACATAAATATAAAAATTACATAATAAACTTATAGATTATCTACCTTCTAAAAGCACTGCTTGTGTTGAAGGTAGAGAGCGACAAATTACTTACAAATAGTAATTAAATAATATTAATACAAAAAAAAAATTATACTTAATTAGAGTAAACATAATAATAGCTACCCTATTGACAATATTAGCCAGTCATTAACAGTTTTTTTGACATTTTTATGTTTATTTATTATATTCTTCTTAATAATATTTGGCATGGAATTAAAATAAATAGGACCCAGGTAGTCAACGAATTTTTGACCAAAAGATTTTTTTTTAAATATATTACTTAACATCATATGCTAGATATTCCCTTTTTGTTTTTCCATTATTTTTAGTTATCCAATTTTCTATGTTTTTACTAACCCATAAAATGGCAATTTTTTTAAATAGTAAATCCACAGGTAATACATTTAATAATTTAAAGTTTTGACTTGTTGAACCTTCAAGAGTAGGTTTCTGCAGACATATTCGAATAATTTGTCTTTGTTGAATTGATAAAGGTCTTACAGCATTTGCAGAAAGGTTATGTTATAATGCTTGATATAATGCTAGATATACTGTTCGAACAACATGTATTGGTACTATCACTTGTAATTTATAAAAGTTATAACTTATAGTACGTAAACGCATTAATAAATTGTTTACGTGCAGATTCCATCTTAAATTCTATCATAAATTAGACCTAGATAACGATTACTAGAGACCCATAATAACGTTTTACATTTTATTTCTTTACATGAGTTATTATTATCACAGACATGAATTTTTAATGTATCAAAGTTTTCCTCTCTATCATTAATCATAAAGTCCACAAACATCGTTTTATCATAATTTATCGATAGTTTTCTATGGTTAAGAAAGTCAACTACTCTTTTAAACCCTTTAGTAGCTTTAATACGTGCATAAACCATGTGTTTCCTGCGAAAAGTAGGCATGTATCGTCAGCATAAGAAGTTATAAGTCCTTCAATTTTTAAGTTACAGATACTATTTATATACAAAATAAATAAAATGGGACGCAAATACACTACCATGTGGAACTCCACAGTTTACTACCATTTCATTACCGATAAAATTATTTATTCGCACTATCTGTCTTCTGTCATCCAAATAACTTTTAAACCAATCTAAACTTAAAGAATTAATACCAAATTCAGGTAAAATATTTAAAAGTTCTGTGTGATTCACCGTGTCGAACGCTTTGGCTAGGTCCAAAAATATAGCCATTACTTTCTTATCATCAAGTGTAGAATTTATAAAACGTGTGACGTTGTATAATGCATTTTCCGTACCTAATCCTGGTCTAAAATCAAATTGATTTTTAGACAGAGGTTCGAATTTTTCTAAAAATATGATAAGTCTATTTTTAACAATTTTTTTCAAATATTTTGGAGAAATTACTTAACATTGGGTCTATAATTATTTATGCAAGTTTTATCTCCGTTTTTGGAGAGAGGTTTGATTACTGCCACAAACAAATGTAATAGTACTATTAAAATTTAATTTAAACGTATCAATATTTTTACAAAATATCCTGCTCGTGGATTGAAATTAAAAATATGTTTAAAAAAAAAACTACGATAGAAATATTAAAAATACATACATTAAAAATTATTTTAAATCATATAACAATAAAATATATATATTTTTTTTAATTCACAAATCGACGGAAAAAATTATATATTTGTACAGGGGTTTAAATCTGTATGTGAATAAAAGGTAAGTTGTTTACAATCTTAATTCGAGTTAAATAACGTACCTTCGTATATTTTTATTTATATTCTGTAATCTTGCTTATTTTCTAAAGGTTATTTGATATAGGTTAAGTATGCATTAAAAGTTACATTATTTTAACATAAGCCATAAATAATATATTATAAAATAGATTTAACCAGTAAAAAAAAAAAAGAATTTAGGTTTAAGAAATTTTTTCTATTTATCCCGATGAATAATCGATTAATCTATAAAACGTAAATATGTTTGCTCGTACATTGTTATAGATGATGTGTTTGATGAAAAATAATATGTAAACGTAACTAGTCTCGAACACATCGAATGATATGTAATTTTTGATTAAAATGAGTGCTTTATACGTATTAAACAACGATGGAAATACCGACACAAATTAGTGTGCAAAATATAATCTTTGTCAGGAGTAAAATGAAAAAAAAAATTTAGTTTATGTTCCATTTTTGTTTTAAGAACGCATCGACGTAAAGCTCGTCTTCAACGGCAGTGATGTTATCAAGTAAATTGTGATGATAATGGTAGTAGAAATAAGACGATTCATTTTTGACTCGTTTTAAGTTCTTAAGCAATTTTTTAAATTTATTAAGTATTTTAATATTATTTAAAGAAACGTGATTCACCTGAAGGCTTATCTCAAGTAAATAAAAAGATACTTCGAAATTTTAAATTAATTTTTGTTAATATTTCTTAGTCCGATGGTAAATTAATTATGATCATTAAATAAGTATAAATTTTATTTTGTGTTAACCAAAAACTATTTCATCCTAGCTGCGATCAAATGAGTTCTATATCTTAGTTTATAATTTTAAAATTATATAAAATTTATGAAAATAAATAATACATTTTTTTCATACATTTAATATTATTTAAGTCTCTACTTTAGTCCATACATTTAAATAAAAGAAGGTATAAGTTTCAAACACAACTAATTCGTTTTCGGAACTAATTGATTGTTCTGATAATTACATTATAATACCTATTAAGGAAATAATATCCAACCATTAGTATGAATTAATTTACATTTGTCGTATTGTTTTATAGTAATAATTCTAAACACATGTGAAAAAACACTTATTTTATCATATGTAACACATAATTGTTCGAACAATTTTTATTGGCCATTGAAATAAAATACTTTTACTAGGAACATCCAATGAAGTGATTAAATTGTTGACGTGATAGATAATTTTGTCTAACAATAACTTAACAATTGTTTAATCGTATTGCGTATTCGCTTAATTAAACATTAAATGTTTGCGTAAATCACAAGCTAACAAATTATTTGTAAGAAAAAAAAAATTATCGCCTTAATTATACGACAAACAAGTCGTTTTACGGTCAGGATTTGTTTTTATTTGTTGCAATCAGACGTTCTAATTGCTTAACACCGGGCTTACACGATATTCTCGGACATTATACACGTCACGTAATATAACTTTACGCATTGCGTAA
The DNA here is from genome assembly GCA_034509805.1 of Sipha maydis. Classification (NCBI taxonomy): domain Eukaryota; kingdom Metazoa; phylum Arthropoda; class Insecta; order Hemiptera; family Aphididae; genus Sipha; species Sipha maydis. The sequence goes on from JASXSY010002658.1 coordinate 41,469, forward strand.
TCAAAACAATATGTCCGTAGCGACGATAGTACATTGGTGTGCTTGCGTGAAATAACAGTAACTCGAGGTAATGGAATTCGAGCGATTTTGCCCGTGACTATTTATTTTTATTTGTTTTTTCTTACATTTTTCAAAGAACAACAAAGGTCTGAATCAAATAAAATGTTATGTTATTTACGTTAGCTGCAAACGTTGAACGATCAGAGTAAATGCGACCAAAGCCGATTTTAATTCAACTGTGAAATCACGTCTCGCTCGCTATATTCAAAATATAATGGAGCAGCGATGATGATTTACGCTCAAGTTTAATACTAATCGGTGACTGCGTAATTAGAGAACGATAATCATATTTTCCCGTTCGATCATGGGTGTTCTCAAAAGAGAGATGGTTCATCCAATTGCCTTTTTTTTCTTTTTTTTTTTTTTAATGAAGTCTATGTTCATGTTCAACTGATACGAACCTTGGTAACAATTAAACCATTCAATATAATCATTCAATATTTTTTTGACTAGTTATTATTTTCCACATGCTACATATAATATGCCGTCATTTATTATACGTTGTTTTCAGGCCCGGCTCAAGTGTTTAAACAAACATAGGTGAAATTTAGTTTTTGCCGCCCCTTACCTATAAAGTATAATTACATCAAATATTTTTTTTTTACATAAATATTGTCTCGGAAAATGCCGTCCTAGGAGTGGGCCTATGTCGCCTACCCCTTGAGCCGAGCCTGGTGGTTTTCACACAAGAAAAAAGGTGTGAGTCTTAGTCTTCACGACTCACTTTTTTATACATTTTCTTATTTCCTCCCTCCATTATAAAATCCTGAGAACGACTCTGCGTTCGATCGTCATTCCGTGAGTAGTATTTCGGATTAGCAAGTAAAATAAATTATGTGACGTGAAAAATACGGACACTACCTTACCACCCCTAGCTAAGCTAATTTTACGATCGATAATGCATCCTCATTGCACAAGGTATTATGATTCGAATAATACAGCGTACAGCGCATAGGTATATCAGAATAACGTGATTACCGATTCGATGAAGAGAAGGATTTTAATGTATTATGATGTTGGAGAAAAAAATACACAAATTCAATGCTAAAATTATATTTAAAATAAAAT
>JASXSY010002659.1:0-41883 GCA_034509805.1 Sipha maydis
AAAAAATAATAATAATTATGTCTACTGTAACGAAAAAATACAATCGTGAATCAAACACGGCTTGAATGGATCATTTAATTAGAATGGATCATTGCGTTGAAAACAATAAATCGATAGCCGTTTTTCCGCGGTTATCATAACTGCACGAAACAAATAAACCCATACAGTGTATTTTGTGCGTGAGATCACGAGTAGCTAAAGTGTTGCTAAAAGCACACATTTAATTATCTTTACTTTTTTTGGAATATTTTTTATATAAAATAATAATGGTTTTTAATATTTTACTACCGATCGAGTAATAGATAACACTACGTCCTACTTATTAGTAAGCATTCTACGTGTATGTTACACCGACGAGTATAATTGTATAAATGTAATATGAACTGTAGTAGTACAATATTTTTATGATATATGAAATTACATAAATTTATCAAGTGTCCAATGAATTTTAGTATCCGTCGAATTTTGTATTTTTATGATTTGAAAAAAAAAACAATGTAAGGATTCATAACTTGAAACTACAGTTCTTTAAAAAAATAGTTTGTTTTACATTACCTATCGTAAGTGATGACAAACAATAAGATTTTACTTTTTGAAAGTACAAGAATCTTTTAATCTTTATACATATAGCATTTGATATAGGCGTACAAGAATGTTCCAAAAAAAAAATTCGGGGAAACAAAAGATTTAATAAATCATTCAAAATGTTTACATCTAGATTAATGTAGAAAACAAACTAAGTATCATTTTCTGAATGTCAGTCATGTTTAAATAATTTTTTTATGCATTTTAAACATAATTATCACATTCAAAAAACGATTCTGTTCCATGCAGTCGGTATATTTAATTTAATGAAATTTAATTATAAATAATTTGATTTATTTTGTTATAGTTATATTTTCTTATAAACTAATGTGGTAATGTAAATTAATATTACAATATTTGTAACACAAAATGTAGTACTGTTATTTTTCCAGTTAAAAAGTTTCAGCTGCTATATATTTTAACCTTTAATAGGCTGAAAAAAAAAGTATTATACATATTTATTTTGTTATTCCAAATACACGCCGTTTGTGTTTTAAATTATGACGACATTTAATTTTTACATTTTGTACAAACAACAATTATTATACATTAATAATTTTTTTTTTTGATAAATATAAATATAAATATACTTACAATTTAAATTTATTGTAATTAAACTTTAATACAACAAGAAAATCTTCATTAATTATAATAATTTAAATCAATGTATAGAATATTCCAAATCATCTTAAATAATTAATAATGCATTCATAATTACTTAAATACACCGTAATAAATATTTAAATATTATTTTATTGTAATAGTGGCAGAATTATTATGCAATGACGCAAGGGACACAAGTTTTCCGAAACAAATGATAAACACAAAAATCTGATTTGTTTCTAGTCGACATTTTTTTTATAAACGACTTTCGTCTAGAACAGTGACCGGTTACCGGCAGACCGAGGGCTGCATCCGTCTATTTTACACGGCCCGTGTAAATTACAAAAATAGGACATTTCGTTGAATATCATATCAATTTATTTATTAATTAGTAAATGTAATAATTAGTAAATTAGTAAATGTATTTACTGGCCTATGAATCCTTTTTAATTTGTGAATTTGATCCAAGAGTCCAAAAAGGTTGCCGACCATTGGTCTAGAACAATGATTGTTTTATACTGATTGAAAAGAGTAAAGTGGACTAAAAGTTAATGATTTATTTAAGCTATTTCTTTAATGATTTAAAGACGATACTACACATATACAAAATACCAATATAATAATATGTTACATATTTAATAGGAACAAATGATGTAGGTAAAATGTATTGCAATCGGTACACATAGAAATTATCATTTAATAATTACTAATATTATGGTTTGTTTTTTTTTTGTTCAATTGATCCACAATAAGGTCGTACGTATTGTTCAAAAGTATGTTTTTGAAAAAAACAGTAATAACCTGAAAAAAAAGCACATTCGGAAAGTGATCGTAACATAGTTAAAGAAATCATTCAATATACGTATATATATTATAAGGATTAAAATATTTAACGCGACGAATTAGTTACAATCGGTAAATAGGTAGAAATTGTATGCTATGATCTACTGATAATCGACTAAATCTACTCGGATGTTAGCACGGCGAGATTGACTTTCAACTGACTGTTATTGAAAGTATTATTGATTTGCCAGGCCCGTTGTTCGTTTTTCTTTGGTTTAATACCAAACAGATGAATTTCGATCCTAACGCGTAGATTTACTGCATAGTTGTTTTAAACTCTATGTTAGAGTTTTCAATACGTAGAGTGAGGTGAACCTCCTCCTCTACCTCTGTGAGGTGAAGACACCGACTTTACATTTTCAGACGACGAAAACTGTTTATTATTTTCATATAAATTAAATGATAACGACAAATAATGATATTAACCGGTTTAGTTTATATTTTTTTTTTGCTCGGCTTATTTTCTGTTAGTATTTATTATTTATCGATACACGTTCACTCACGTACACACGCTCACATTCATACTCATATTTGAAATTCGAATACAACCACTAAACAGAAGCAACTGTTTTCAAACTCATTAATCAAATTGTAATTATTGTGTTTGACGTATGTTCCATCGATTACTGCACGATACAGTTTCATAAACCATTACGGTATCGATGAAGAGTTTGACAATTTGTGCTTTACAATAAAAATAATATATAGTGGTAAGCGAGCATGCATTTGACGTGCTGAAATCCCGACAACAGCAGCTGAATATGTTTAATATGTAACAGCTACGTAAGAGTGCTAAACACGACGTCGGAAAAAAAAGAAAAACGAGTTTGTTATCAACACCGAGACGGGTGGATGATGATGATGATGATTTGGCGATGTATAACTCCACAATGAATATTTTATGATCACCTTACCAAGACGGTATTTATACATGTTTGTATTGGTACGTGTTTTTTCGGCTATTGAGATTTATTTCCCGTCCGAACGTATTACGCCTGTCTGCGTTTTTAAGGACTTCATTGTGTCGCCGTTTTCGTTGCGACGCCGCGTGTCGTTAAAATATAAAAGGAATCCGGTTCGCAGAAAACAAAAAAAAATAAATAAATAAATAAAACAAAACACGACTTCGTAGTATGTTATAATACGTTTCGGGGAGGTAAGAAAAACGGATTATTATTCTCGGTTGCAGGGTAAGGGGTGGTAAAGGAGCGCGCTAATTAGAAGGATGCGGTTTGTACATCGTTCACGGATACATTAACTATATATATATACTCGAGTACATACAGGTACGTTCATTCCTCGAACATGCCGTTGTTTTTTCCATCTCGTTGAATACTATCTTGCTTGACCGACGTATAAACTATTAATATTTATTTCACGGACGCACTCGCATATAAAGCTGCAGTTGGTGTTATTTTTCGTTTTTTTCCCCTCCCGTTTACGGGCGAGTTGGGTTTGTTATGCGGCATATTTTTACACTTTATTTGTTGTTTTTTTCCTTCACCATTCGTTCGCGAAATTATTATTCCCCGAGGGCTGATTGCCAATATATAGTACAAGCGAACAACCCGCGCATACGGTCTTGCACGCGTATCGCGGAGTATCCGATGGCGATTGCGACCACGGTAAACCTACCCCGAATACAAACCGATCACGGTGAATATAAATCGACGCAATATATTTCCTATCGGATTTAAATCGAATACACGCTCGGCGTGAAGTACATAGTACGCGCATGTGCGTCTCGAGAAGAAGTATCTGTTACACCGTTGTCAGACCCAGCAAAATAATGACTTAAAATCCGTACGAAACAACGCAATTTACAAAATCGGTACTTTTTCCAAAGAATAATATCCTCTCGCGTGTTAATAAATCGTGTTCCGTTTTGAACAGCTGAACTTTTATCCTATTTGTTCTCGCGCGGGAAACGGCTCCCCGTCTCCGCGATGTGTTCGTAAATAAAAACAAAGTGTACGTTTATTTATCTCGATACGTAGCGATATGTACGTAGCTTGTGTCACGCTTGTATCGGCTTATCACCACTTTCGATGAGCACCGGGTAAATTATTTAATAATAATACTTTGTTTAATTCGGTGAGGTAATATTGTAATGTACGAAGGTGATTCAAATACAAAACTTGGAAATGCGGTTCGAACCGCCTTTGCCATTGTTCGTATACGGTTCGTAAGCGTTCATGACGTATTGGTACTCTTTTTTCGAAATGCTATAGATCGTGTCGGTACAAAACATCCCCAAGACATGTTTCGTATCGTTTTTTTTTTTTTTGTTAAATTTTCCGTTCCAAATCGGTTGATGATTTTCGTGTCGCGCGTTAGTAGATTTAGTGCGCAGTGTAGAAACGTTTCCGAACAGGATCCACTGTTCGTTCCAGTTCAAATAGTTGTGTATGAAATTAACGGATTTCCTCGTCATCCCGTTCGATGTTACCGCAGTGAATCTCGTCGTATCGCAAGGATAAGACTGGTGATGCAAACGAACGACGAACGGAGAAAAATATTTTTACTATACTCAACAAGTTAACAATATTTACGTTTACTATTCATTGTACGCCTCCTTTTCTCCGATTCACCTGTACCTATACGGTTCCAATAAGAATTGATGTTTTATTTTCACACACTTGAAATAATGTACGGTTTACGTAGTACGGTACACGAAATAAGGTGTTACGTTTAAATTCGATTCATTTCATGGCGCAAAGTATTATTTATGCGGTGCAAAATGTATTGGACTACGTTTATCAACAAGGTTGTGTGTGATGGTACGTATGAAAGAGTATATTGATCACAACAACTCACGGTTGACGGTGTACGAACGCTTTATTTTCCAACGAGCAAGGTGCGCGGGGTGAATGCGGTCGATGATATCATTATTATACATTATCCGTCGAGTAACGCATTGGAATTAACTATAAATAATAATAAATCGAATGTCGAATTGAAAAATAGAGATAGAGAGAGAGAGAGAGAGGGGGGGGGATACAGTGAGAGTGAGAGAGAGATAAATTCTGTAAAAATCAAACGAGACTTATGTACATCCTATCCTTACACCGTATTGTACTAAAATATTATCCCTTGTCGGCACGCGGAGGAGACGAAAAACAAGTATGTAAATGTGTTCATGCCTACAGGTTAGGTGATGGTGTACAGGTGTACACTCTAGTGCTCCAGCCGAAAACGGATTATTGATATCGGCCAACGGTTTACGTTGATGTAATATTTATCCACGCCACCGAGTCGTGGGCCAACCAAATACGATACCGTGCGCACGTAACTATATCGTTACGATCCTCGGGTATTGCGCCGGACCGCTGTTGAAAGTTTTTGCAAGCACACGTTAGGCTTTACGGTAAAAATAACGTTCGGTCAAATGATAATTAACGTGATAGCTGAAACGTTAGTTTTTTGCATTAATACCGTAACTTTCGTACCTGTACGGTATGTCGATATCATATTTAAATAGTTATCACATCGATGTCGTAATTATTTTATTACGTTTGGTTACTAGTGAATCGTTTAGTAAAATACATTGTTCGGTGACGTGCGGCTCGGCGATGATTGCGACATTTATAACGTCTAAAAAAATCCGTAGTATTATTTACCACGCGACTACATCTTGTGAATCTCTTAATCTTACCAACGTACGTTTTCAGAAATTAAAATGTTTGTTTTCCTAAATGAAACATTCGTCGTAAAAAGCTGTCCGGTGTTATTTCAACTGTGTATTTTCGTGTTTCACAGAATTTCACTGCCCAAAACGACATCTAAAAAAGACAAGGCAACGTATATGACTTGACTTTAATCGAACATTTACTTATATAAAACGTTTAGAACTTTGAGTGTGTAGAATTCATTTTTTAAATTAAAATACAATTTTATATCGTAGAATGATCATAATAGGTTTTTCTTCATATTCAATTAAACGATTGGTAAATTCGAACTAAAAGTTTTGAACAAATATTATAAAATATACACTTTTGAAACATCGATTTTTGATATAATCAGTATTTTTTCTAATTGTGAGAAAAAAATCATGTATAATGACCGATTTTTATTGTTATATTACTCGCAACAATGGACGTTTTAATTTTAAGCGGATATATTTCACAGCTGTATATAATAAAAAATTTCACAGACTTCGGCTCGGAACGGTCTTTCGGATGCACTTCTCTTCCGCAACTTTGTGCAGCGTGAAAACGCGATAAGACGTTATAGGCACACGAAAACGAATCGCACTCGGCGTAAGAATTACTGTTTTTTTTTTTACAAATTGTAACAATCGCTTCTGAGCGGACGATTTCCGGAGCGTGTTGCTCATGCTTCGAAGCGCGGACCCTTGGAAAGTCTTATCAAGTATCCATTAGGCACGGGGACAGTTGGTACGGTCTGTGCAGCAGCTCACGTAACACTGACCGGAGCGGAATGAAACGGAAACGGACTGATCGTGCGGGACGAGAGCCGATGTCACGTGTTGCATGGACTACAGTGAAACCGCTACCGCATAATATCGGATCGGACGCGTGACGACGGTCGATCACGTGACAGGAGTGGATCCAAGGGGGAGCAAGGGGCCAAGCTCCCCCTCCGTAAGCTCTGATGAATTTTCTAGTATGTTTATTTTCATCAGCCGAAAAATGCAGAAAAAAATTTTGACGTGTAATAATTTAATTTTGTCATTTAAAAACTATATTGAGTACAAAAACATCTTAAAATTTGTCAATTTTTTTTCATAAATCTTTTCTTTTGTATTTTATACATAAACATATATTTATTTTTTAATCATGATGACGATGTATTTATTGTTATTTCTTATTAAAGTATGTTGAATATTTAAAAATTAAATGTAATTTTTATTATTTTTAATTGTCACCTTGAGTCTCTGAAAGTCTTAAGTTTAACCCTGTCCGGTATACTCCATAACAATAAATACACTTTCAATTAAAATAAGCTCGGTAAAATGTATAACTTATGCGTAAAAAAAGGTGTTATAAAACATATAATGCCAAGATTCTTTAATATCTTTGACTAATTTTGACTTTAACTGTAATGTTGATAGTACAGAAAGAATATTAAGAACTTTAGTTTATGAAAAAATAGATATAGTAAAGGTTTAATGGTAAACCAAGTTGGCAAAATGACAAAAAAGATGCGTTTAATATAGTGGTGGTTTAACCCAAAGATCGACCCGAGTGCAGAAGAATAAAAGGGGACCCCTTTACGACCTCTTTACCTTTTATAGTACTAAACAATATGTATACTTAATGAGTATACGATCGATATTCAAATAATAAATAAGTACTTACTCAGAAATACCTATTTTATATTTTTTTCCACTGAAATTTGATTTACATAGCTACCAATTGAATAAAACAGAAACAAATACAAAATGATTATTTTATTTTACACTTTAAAATAGTAAAGCCGCTATCAAAAGTACTATCGAAACCAAATTTTATCGACATTTAAACCAAACAAAGACATTGCATTTGATATGAATGATAAATTTTAAAAAAATTCGCTCGCGGTTGCTTTTTTCCTGCGAAATGTTGCGATCTGTTAAAAAAAAATCGGACCAGTACTCGTCAAATAGGCTCTTTCCCCTGTAAACACACCAATGCGCCATTTATACTTTTTCGCAATACCTACGCAACGTGTATTCAAAATACCAACATTACTCTATTTCCGACTAAATAGTCCAATTAATCCGTTTACCGGTGTACGTGTTTTTATCAAATACCTATTATTACTTTGTCAGAGTGTGATAGCTAGGGTGAGTTTTTTTTACTAATTTTACTCAACGTCGCACGCTACTTCGTACACACACACACACACACACACACACACACACACACACACACACACACACACACTCGCAAACACATGCGCACACAGATATACACATTGCGGCCGGTGGGGAACAGATGTGCGACCATGTTTCGTGGATTTTTATCCGAGACAGATGCGCTGCGACGTAGGACCGTCGCGTAGTCGTCGCTCTTCCATTCACCGGCTGGCGCGCGCAGCCCATCCCTGCACTTCGAACACATGCAGACGGGTCCGACACCGTACACAATATTATTATTGTTACAGACGTAGTGATACCACGACCCGGGTAACGTGCCGATACCTGCTTATGGACGGTGTGCGTATACGCACCGGTAGAAGCGGAAATGCAAAGCATCGAAAGTCTGCGGTAGCATAGGCGCACCCATGATACCGTTGGGAGATGAGAGGGGAGGGCGTATTTTAGACTAAATTATGATTACAAATTTAAGAACCGTGAAAATAAATTACTCCGTAGCTTTTCGGAGGGGAGATTAAACCCCTAATCTCACCTCTGAAGTACATTACGGCCTACGAGGATATCCCATCTCCGAGCTTACAACCGACCGAAGACGTTTATAACAATTTGTATTTTCGTCCTGTTCGATTAAAAGGCCGGGCACCAGGAATTGCAGGACCAGTGAAATCGCAGGGAATTACAGTGTTCGGGGACAACTACATCATCATTAGTTATAGGTAAAATACTTTTACTTACATTTTTCAGGTTTCCCTTGCGCACCACAGTAATTACGATTTTTCTTCCGTTGCAAAAAATAATATGGTATCTACATACATGGCAAACGCATAATAACAAGTCAGATACACGTCACGTAATAAATATATCGTTATTATACGTTATTCAAACTAACAACAGAGCTTTTAAATTTATCTCTCGCTTTTCATTAAATTTTTTTTTTTTTTATAATTTGTTTTAGTTTTAACAACACGACCCGTCGCTTTAATACTATAATATTCCTCGTAATATTTGCATAGTGTTTAATTTTCCCGTCCTTTTTATTATATTCTGAATACAGAATTAATAAATATGTATATTCGTGTCTAAATAGTAATAATGCTTTCTGAGAATACCTCCATTGACAGTTTTTTAATTATATAATATACTGTTTGAATATTTTCAAAGGACCGATCTTTAATGTAATTACAACAGTTTGACTTCATGAGCAATTGAATTTAATCGTTTTTTTTTTTTAACATTTTTTTTATCTCTGTTCGTTATAACATAAGCTACAGTTCATACTTAAATGAGTTTTTAAAAACAATTTTCATTTTATAATAATACTTGTACATTTTTAATGCTTTAATTCTCGTTAAACATTATTATATTACAATTCTTTAGACACAATTGGTTTAATTTATTTTGTAAATGTATATCTACTGCGAGTGAACATACTTTACCAATATTGCATAGAGTAGGTGAATAAAAATGTATAATTTCTTTAAATTTTACTGTTAACTTTTTGGCATTTTAATTTTTAGTCGTATATAAATAAATCAACTAAATAATTACTTATTTTATCGAGTGAAAAAATTTATAACTCACATGTAGCATAAAATAATTTCAAATGACACAGGTTATGTTACACAGGTTAATGTAATGATAAACCAGATTTACTGATCTTAAATTAAAGGTTCCTGTAGATCTCTAATATTTATGGTGACGCAGTAAAAACACCTAAAAAAAATGTATATTATGAAACTTTGCTCCTCTATCCTAAAAAGAAAACTCCTCCCTGAGAAAACCCGAGAGGATGCGTTTGATGTAACATACACGTATGTACGTACGTAATCACAACGGATAATTCATTAGTTAGCTATTTCATACAATTAAATGGGTATTTTGTCCATTATTCTAAAAATACGCCAAATAATAATTACCTATACCAGGGACCGGCCACCTTCGCATAGGAAAGAGCGAGTTTTCTAAAATGGTTCAAAACCGTAATTTTCAATGAGCTGCATCGGTATGATAAAGCTTTTTTTTATTATATTTTGTATAAGTCTTCGTTAGCTAATTAATAAGTAAGAAAAAATGTAAAAGAATTATTTTACTTAAATTTTTTTTACAAGTACTAACATATATTATTTAAACTATTACAATTTATTTCTTATTTTTATAAGCTATATATGTTCATTTATTTGTACTTTACAATTAAGAACTAGTTAGATTTTTGTTGTGTAATTTCTGAGTAAAGTTTTTTCAAGTGTGGAATGTAATCTGTAGTTTTTAACTTCAAACAAGCAACAATGCTGAATTTATTTAGTTGACTTCTTAGTTTAGTTTTAATAAAATTCATATTTGAAAATGTTGACTCACAAATATAATTAGATCCAAAATTGTTAAAATTCCAAAATTTTTCAGGGATTTTTCTTCGGGTAATAGTTACCTCAACCTAACCGAAAATTTAGGCCCACTAGGGCCACCACGTTAAAAAAAAATTGTCTGTAATACCTTATGATTATGTAACTTGACGTTTCAACATTAGCTAAAGTGGTGTGTAAACTAACATGCATTAACACACTATATGCGATACGATAATAAAAATGTTAACATTATTTTTCCGAAATTAATGAGTTTCGTTTTTCAACACAATGTTAATAGATTTCAGCTTTATAATAAATAGAAAATTATTGAAAAATTATGTTTTGCAATAATTCAAATTTCAAAGTATAAATGTTCATGTTCAAAAAATAGCCTGTAACAGATATTCTCTAAACTCAATTTCACTATTCGGCAACCTATTCAATGATCGCCAGGTACATGTAATTATTCTACGAGTTTACTTATTTTAGTTTTATACAAAATATACCATACGAGTGCACATTTAACAGTCTTATTCTTATTTTATACAAAAGTTCAACATTATAATTAAATAATAATTATAAGAAATGATATTATTTTATCTAAAATAATATACATATACGTATGACCAGTGGTGCCCGTGTTTTACATGCGTATTTAAGTGTCGCTTAATGCACACTAATATTTAGAGTGGGTGGGGACATGGGGTCTTATGGTCTTTAACACTGATCATTGAATTTTATTGTATGCCGAGTACAAGCGCCCAAGGTAATAACTTATTAAACTTAATATGTATCTGATTGATGATGATTGATGGTACAGGGTATAAGGTACAGTATAAGAAAATATTTAAGTCCTACTACTTTTAATCCAGAAATCTGTGAGCATCACATTGTAACGCGGAACAACTTTGATGAAAATAAAAATGGATTGACCATTAAATATTTATTTATGATCAGTTACTACTTTATAGTTTATATAATAAATAGCAAAATTTATCTTGTATTAATATGCATTTAATTCAACCATGGGTAATATAAATATAGGTAAATAATACAATTTCAAAAATTCAAAAAAAAAAATGTATTAACCCATAGTATTTTTTAAAAAAAATTGTGAATTTCATAAACTAAGACCATTGTTAAGGACACTAGAATAATGTATTAAAAAAATTACTTATCGACGAAAAAAGGTACGTTTGGTCACTATTAATATATTGTATGTACTGATTTTTATCAGTTATGATTAATTCAAAAAATGTATAAACGAAGTTGTGATTGTTATATTTGATAGTGATAGATAAATATTTTATTATTAATGACTGAAAGCATATATTCAATTGTAATTTAAGGACAAAAAAAAAATTTCAAAGGTAATTTACGCAATAATTAACGTTTATATTTTATATTATTTACTTTTACTGTATTATTTAATTCATAATTATAATAAAATAATATTTAATTTTATATATATATAATTAATAGAATTAATACTTTTTAATATTTTTTTAGTATATATTATAAAGTTTTTAAAGTGTTTTTAAGATTCAATGTTAAATTTACTTAATTGAATGCCATTATATACGGTTTTTACTGTAGCTAAAAAAATTCATAAATTACTTTTAGCTGTTTCCTGTAGATTTTAAAAATAATCAACAAAGTAAAACTTAAAGTATAATTGGTATTTCATTTTTTTATTTATTAAGCCACGTTTACAAAAGAATTAATGAATATGACGTGTATTAAATATTCAGTGTAAATTATGATGAAGGCTTAATAAAATGATTAATTGTGACTTTATGAATATAAACTTTTAAGGTTCATATTTTTCCCCCAAATTAACATTCAATTTCTACAGTTTAATTTATTGTTTGCGCATCATAAAAAAATATTGCTATATAATATAATATTAATATTAATATTTAATAGTTAAAATGTTTAATGTATATTATACATTAAACATTTTTAACAGTTACTTTTGAAATAATTCAATTTGGATTTCTGATTGTAATTAAAAAATTAATGTTTTAAACTTTTAAAATTATAGTCTCGTACTTCGGAAACTAACAAAGTTTTAGATTAAGATTTTTTCTTATATAAAACGAATATCGAATGGTTCAAGCAACATATTTATACATAGAAAACGATTAAAAGTATTATCGTAGGAAAGTACTTTCAAAAGAAAATTAGACCCTTACATTATATTATATTCCAACCGTAACTTTAAATCAATGTCAAGATATTTTCATTTGTAAGTACTAAGTAATATAAGTACAATAATAACACCTACAAATGGATTTGTGATAAAGTTATAGTGTTCAAGTGCAAAAAAAAAGTGTTATAGTTATTTCAAAAAACGAATTAAATACCAAATTAAAGTTTCGTAATAAATAAAGGTAGTAGTTTGAGTTTTGAAAAACTCGTTAGTTTTTTAAACTTTTCTAAATTAGATTTTTTTCAATTTGTAGAAATGTCAAAAACATTCCAAGTAAGAGTGTACTTTTACAATTTGGTTTTTGTTCAGTATAAGTTTGTAAACCGATGAAAAATTATTATAGCTATTTTTTGTCATCACCACTAAAATTTTGTAACGATCATAATTCATTGCAACTAATGTCTGTTTTTTTTTTTGTTTTTACGTTTTATTCTCGAGTGAGCTGTCTACCGCCTTTTCGCAAATTGAATTTTATAGAAATAAACGTATAAATATTCTACTTGGCCACTACAGCAGTACATAATACGTGTTTATTTTTCCTTCAATTTTCAGAACGAAAACATTTTCACTCGTATCAGATATAAGGTTCTCCTGCAAACATCCAAATACATTTTTAATAGATATGAAATCGTTTCACGGAAAACGTTTAAAACCCAGACAATGATTCTGCTCACTATAATAGAAATGCTTGCGTTCACATGTCAACAGTCGATATACAATATTTAATTTTATTTCCGTGCGCACGCCAAGCAGAAAAAATCCTCTTCGTATATTTGTAACCAACGAGCAGCTGACGAGAAAATGGATTTTTAATGTATTTATCCTCACTCGCCGTGTACTCACGCGTAGCCACTGCGATTTATCAACTGCGTATAGTAATAACATTGTTACAATATACGCGATACGGTAAGTATATATACCGCGGAGAAGATGAGTAATAATATTTTAATAACGGAACGAACCGCGTAAATATACTACGTGATCGTTCTGGTTTTATACGTTTGTGGATCGATTTAGACCGTAGATTTATTTCCGCGACCTATGACCAGCAAGTAAGGATGAGTAATACGTATTGTTTCCTTAATTATAGAACGATTCCTTCGCGAGAGCGTCATTTCAACACGTGCAAATTAATAACTTCAATCAAAACGCCAATAGGAAGGACTACAACCCTACCGGAATTGAACAATGTTTTTAACTAAATTGAAATCGAACAAAAATAATAATACCGCAAGTGACGACAATGTACACATGTTTCCAGTGATATTTCATTCCGCACAATTGTCTTGCGGAATATTCAAGTGTTGATGTGTGAAAGGAGGGAATGATAACTAAACGATTCGTTGGGTATAAGCCTATCTATCCGTCGCATAAATGATACGCGTTTAAATGCCATTGAAACGTATTATAATGTTCTAAAGCGAAGTGAATAATAAGTGAACTGTGCTTTGTAGATATTTTACGACCATCACCAGTCTTGTGAATTCGGCGCGTACAGTACACGATGTAAAATGAAACGCAATGATGTAAACGATAAGATCCATTATAACGTATCTAATTATTATGATACGTTATAATGGATAATAATACGTTACATATAATTATTATGATATACTCAAAGCTTCTATACACAAAACTAGATAAGGTATAAGCTTTTCGTTTCCGAAGAGTTTGAAGTACCAAGCAGGCGTGGATCCAGGGGTTATCTTCCTAAAAAAATGTAAAAAAAACAAAATTAGGTCCTTCGTGTTTATTTATAAATTGATATATGTATGCTTTATTAATTTTTCCTGCTTTTTTTTCAATAAAAATATATTATACAACATGTATTATATATAATTACAATCACTACTTGTTCGTCAAATCGTAATTACGATCAACATTTTAAGAATATCAACAGCGATTGTCAAAAACCGATTGACAATACTGTTGTTGGCTAGTATAGTATAAACGTAAAGACGATTAAAAACGAACAATAATTAACGAAGTTCTAAATTTAATCGATTTTCTTTTTTTCAACCTTACGTTATAGTTTTGTCGTCTCGAGAAAAATTACTCTCCCCCTCCACCAACCCCAATAATGATTATGGTTTTTCTATACATGCGCGTCACCGGTGTTCTCCGGGGCAAATGTAAACTCAGTCCGGAAATTTTAGGTAATAAAATAGGTAGATTGTAAACTCGGCCCGAACATATAAGATAATAAAAAAAGTCGGTTGTAAACTCATCCCGATAATTTTGTCCAATAAAATGTATAGTAAGCACGATATAATTTAATTTACAAATTATAAATCGGTAATGCACCAGTATTTTATCATGAACAATTTGTTGTTAACCAATGTTAAAATATATTTTAACATTAAGGCTAATATTTTAATTTTCGTAATGAACTTTTGAAACAACGTTTCAGTTGTATTTACATTATGGCACACACAGTTGAATATCTCAACGTGGACAACCACTGTTAGTTTTAGAACATCTTAAGTGTTCTAAAGTAACTCATACGTTAGCGTATGTGAAGTTGTACCCCCCTCCCAAAATTTTAGTACTAATAGAAAACGTGCGCTAAAAATTAGCAACTGATTTGCAACTATTTGTAACAAAAGTGTCATAATTTGCAACTTAGGTAACACACTCAATACGATTCAAATTTCATTACTGGTGGTGGGGGCTACTTCACGTAGCTCCCCCCCCCCCAAATCGGTGTCAACATTTTCCGGCTAATGTGCAACTATTTGGCCTCCTCGTGATGTCCTCTGGGTAATGTTAAACGGTTCTCAAATATCATAAGAATAGTTTTGTTTGAGTCGAGTTTACAAACAGACCTTTTGAACATTTTTTTTCTTTGAGTCGAGCCACAATCGCCCGTTCTCCGTGGCTACGAAACGGCCGTGCGCCCGGGAAAGAACGCGACAAAACGACGTGTGACGAGATGTTTCCCCGACATGGTCGTTTCTCGCCCGCCGACGGAACACAATCGTCCGACAGCGTCGGATCGGCATCCCGACCGTTTCCGGCGAGCCGACCGCGTCGACCGGTAACAGGTGAGTGGTAACAGCTGTCCGGGCCACGACGTAAGAGACACCCGGACCGCACGTGCTTCTTGTGCCCGGTAGACGAAAACGTTGATGTGCAATCGTAACACGACGGCCATTGTGCGCACGTTACCGCGTGGCGCACACGTCCTACTATTGCTCCCCGTCCCCGGCCGATGGCAGCAATCGATTTGTGGCGATCGGAAACCGTTTCCCCTCCGTCGATTCGGTCCGTCGATTCGGTTTCAGTTTTCCGCGCAAATCTTCGAAGAAGCACGTCGTCGGACGATCACGAGGTTCTGTTCCACCTGCGCGGACCCAAAGATTTACCTCGTAGTAATAATAATAGATTTTATCGTTGTGCTGCGGTCGCTGTCTGATACCAGCGAATCCATCCGAATACATATTTACACATAAATGTGAAAACGAAATATTTTTTTAGCTCTCCGAACCCACTAATCCGATCGTCTCAATTTTCTTTTTTCTTTTTTTTCTCACGAAAGAGCACATAGCGAACCATGTATCAGGCTCAATTTCAATTCTATAAGTTGATTAGGTAATTATTTATTTTTCATCACCTCGTCTCTGGGCAGCTAATTAAAAACCAAGTCTCGGTGAGAGAGACTTGCTGCCAGTATTAAGACTATGTATAAAATTATATACATATATATATCTTTTTCTCTATTTTAAACGGCTGAAGCTAGTAGTAAAAAAAAAAAAAAAAAAAATGATTGAATATTTTGTCACGCATAACTATTTTTGAAAAATCGTTTCATCGTACCTGTTGAGAATACTAACAACGATGAAAAAACATATAATACCGTTTAGATGATAATTGAAAACGTACACGTTTATGGTTCATAGCGAAACGAATGCTATATTGATTTTAGGACAATGTGGTGTTCCATCGGGTAGTCAATAAACAACATAAGTCTTATCCAGTATTTCATGAGGTCAGGAATCGGACAAGAAAAGATTAGATTATTTTATTGAATTATTTTAATTTTTTGTTTACATTCAATGTGAAAGATTAAACCTGATAAAAAATTAAAAATAATGATGAATTTCGTATCGTTGAATTTTTTGTTATTTTAAGGCATTATCTAATGTTCTTTGGCTAGACAATTTTAACTGAAACCAACCATAAAAGAGTTTTTTAATTTTTATAATTGAAAAATGTTCCTATTGTTAACATTTATAACTGGTGATTTTCACGAACATTAATCAATTTTTTCAACAACTGTAGTACGGAATTTTCGTCTTTCTTGTTTCAGATAAGATATAAGTGTTTCATTTTATATATCAAGATATTTTTCTATACGCTTTTTCGATTTATTCTGTCATTACGCGATACATTTGAGTTACAACCATTCAAAACAAGATAGTCAATATTTTTCGAAACATACGAGTAGGTACATGAATTATTCATCGATTGAGAACGAATGCATGCGAATTATGAACATTGTCATGTTAAAAAACGCTATTTTATTTCATAATAATAATTTGTTTTTTTTTGCTCGACAGTTATTTGTGAACGTCGGAAGATAAACGACGTGGATGAAAAGAAAATTATTTGGCAGAAAGTGTCACAACACCATTATTATTAAGTTTTATTATTTTCTTCGCTATTGTGTGTCATTTTATAATCCCTTTTCAGAGTTTAACCAATCAATATGACGTTTTGTTGGTCGGAACGGTTAGAAAACGAACGACTACTAACGCATATTGTATGCTGTGGAAGAATACGAACTTCTAAAATGTATTGTGTTACGCGCGCGGTATAAATCGACGAAAAACGTAACGAGACGCGCGTTCGTCATTTCTACTTTCTCCAGGCCCGGCTCAAGTGTTTAAACAAACATAGGCAAAATTTAGTTTTACAAGTAAATATCACATCAAATATTTTTTTTTTATTTATACACAAAAATTGCCCCGGAAAAATGCCTACTTCTTAAGCCGGACCTGACTTTTCCCATTCGATAATATTGTGCACGATGTATTGTTTGCGTTCCGATGCGTTCGACCGTGTACGACCGTACACCGTATCGAAACGCGCGCGCGCAGTGTATCCGCGGCTTTGATCAAAACCTAAATACATTCCAAAGCGCCGAGAGCCGTCGAATGCTCTGTAAAATCTGCAGCATTGTAAAAAATAAAACATTAAATTAAAAAAAATCATCGCGATGATCGTCGGAATATCGGATCGCGCGGCGTCCACTACCACATAATCACGGTAACGGTGTTATTTTTTCACGTTATGTCAAAAGAATAATGTCGAATAAAACCCCGGGCCGCGGCATTGAACCTACCGTCTCCGCGCGGTTCTCTTTACTTTCGTACTCGGTAATCAGCTGGACCACCAACTTTGACTTCGGACGCGCTTTGCCATCCGCTACGGGCACGTGCACGTATACGCATTGTGTAACGCGTGTTGTAGTTATGCCGTACGTATCGCGGTGTGCGTAAAGTGTATCGTAACGTTTTGTGAACACTCACAGTGGCGTCATTTGTTGGGGGGGGGGGGGGGGGTGACTCACTCACGTTGTTCGCCGCGGACCAGAGTTTAACTGTTCCAAAGTCGACACATCATAAAAAAACGTAAATGCGTGTTTTACAAAACCCATTGTCCATGTTGTAAATCAAAAAAAAAAAAAAAAAAAATTGAGACGTGTACTATACGGGTACTTATGTACAAAGTATAAATCATTAAATTTTTGGACGGGTTTGACGTCCCCCTTCTCTCCCCGCTTATCGGCACTTTTCGGTAAAATAAGCCGCCTAATTTAAAATTCAATAAGAGCTCGCCGACTGTCCTGCTCAACAAGAAACTGAAATAACGCCACTGTACACTCATAATGATAGTAATAACAATATCATCACGCCCTCCGGCCAGTCTCGGTAATGACGACGATGGATTCGTCTCGGGAGTGGGAGGGGGCATATTATATCGATACAATATTACGTGTATTATAATGTGTAGGCAGTAGCGTCATGACGGGTGGGCATAGTTCCCGAAACTAGGTAACGACAACTTCCAATTTTGTTTGTAGTACGTTAAAACTACTGAACGGCATTCATATTTATATGACAAAACTGGCAATTAATGTTATACTATGTACAAAAATACCGTATGGATGGGCGGGTGGACGGCTGGAGTGGTTTATATAATTGTGCCAGGATCTGAGATTTTGTTAACTTGTCGATATTTTTCATGTTCGATTAAATGTAGTGTCAGGTCATTTAAACGATATTATATACAAGGTGGGGATAAACAGATAGGGAAGTTTTGAAAGTATATTAAAAGCTATGCTATTTACAAAAATTAAATTTATATTATTTTATTCAGTACACCATGACGTTTTATGCATTATGTCTTGATAATGACAGCAGGAACATGATGCCCCCTCCCCTGAAATGATACTTTGATGAAGGCTATTTCTAAAGTTTTCGGTCACAATTAGATACATTTCGACGGATATAGCGGCGATTTCCTCCTAAATTCGGTGTTTGAACTCTTCGAAGGTGTAAGGCCGTTTTTCTGAAACCTTTTCTTCGGGTAGTCAAGAAGAAGTCACAAATGCTCAAACTCGGTGAAAGTGCATACCACCTCCCCTCACCATTCAGAAAAATCTCAAGAATCATTGATTCATGGCTCATTGACCGTCATGCCACCCTATCGGTACGCCACTGTCCACAATAATATTAAACCGTTGGTGAACAGAACGTTTTCATTATTAAATTTACAAGCTAGGGTATTCGAGTGCACGGGTCGTAGATGCAACTGCATACACACGCACCTCTAATCTACCACCACGAATACGTAAGTTATTACCATGTACAATTTTGCAAACCAATGATGCTGCACAAGAAAAATGTACAGTTTTAATAGTGTCGATGCAATAGAGTACACATACCAGTTTTGTTCAATAACAATAAAAGTCGTTTGGATTCGATAAAATACATCTAAAACTATTATTAGCTATCAAATTTGCTTATGGTTATAATTTATGGTTTTAATTAAACAGATTGTAAATAACAAGTATTGAATAAAAAAATTAAAAAAACTATTACTTTTACGGAACGCCAATCACTCAAATATTGCACGCCCTTCAAAAGCGGTGCCCCGGGCGGTCGTGTCACGTCATCCGAGTCAGCATCCGGTAGAGTTGTCATTCGATTAGGTGTAGATGTCTGAACAACATATTTGGAAACTCGTCGTATGTATCTTTAGGGTAACTGTTACGAACAGCCTATAGACATTCCGAACAGACTCACGTTGAACCACGGACATTATAATTAAAGTACACGAAGGGTCCGGTGCAATAACCGAATAATTCCTTATTTTTAAATTTATCAGGAGACATAGAATACTGAATATGTAAATGTATAATGGAAACGTAGATAGTTTAAATGTGTATTTTAATTCTTCAAGCGTAAAGAGCCAATTTTACATAGAATATGTACTTCAAACTATTTAACCATGTCATGTACCAAATTTAATTGATAAAAATAAAAATAACATGGTAAATAATTGATTATTGTACCGAAATGAAGAGATATTACATTTTTTTCCTTCATTCAACTCTAATATATATATATATATATATATATATATATATATATATATATTAATTATGAAAAAACTGATCAAAAACCATACGAACCCTTAAAATTCTATATCCACAAAAGTTCTGTGACAGAACAGTAACGTTTTACAACACAGCATAGAGCGACAGGAAATTCACTTGGTTTTAACAGTAAATATATTACATGTAAGACGTCCGGATATACCCTGTTGTTGCACGTGACCACCATGAACAATAATAACAAATCTATTTCGACACGTGTAAATGACGTGTTTCAGTGGTGACGAATGTATGGTAGCTGATCGTCCAATATTTGCCCACTCAATCTTTCCGACCCACTGTATATATATATGTGTATACGAAATACCGTAATATATTCAATATTGGTGTAAATATTAATATTCCGTTGGTGCAAAGTTGTAGTGTACGCATACAATGCATATTATTTCTTTTCCGTCTGTGATTTATCGCTGTTTACGTTTCGATTAAAATAATAATAAAAGGAAAAACGGTCGTGAACATTATTCAGTCGGCTTATTTTTATTATGGAAAAGCGACGATTTCAAAGAAACCACGTCGGTTTATGCGGACCCGCATTTATCAATAAATTATTGTAATATTATCCAGCAGCATAACGGTTTGGACGGCGCAAGATGGAATAATATTATACGTGATATTATTATTATTATTAATGTTACTACGCTCTAGTGACTGATTCCACCGATAACGTTATTATTATTATTATTAATATTGTTATTATTATAATTTTATATCATCGTGTTACGTGCGCAGTGTCACACTATGAAACGTTAAGTCGAGTGTGGTATTAATAATGCGCACAGAGGTATCTGTTTATTATTTTCATTTTTTTTTTCTCACAGATATACATACTCCTTTAACCACGTCTCGAAAATAATATTGAGATATCGCCGCGGCGAAACATTATATAATTGTTAACGTGTTTCGACTTGTTATTCGTTTCAGACGTCCTGCCGAGAACGACGCAGCTACAAATCATTGCGCGACAATTATTATTTCGTGTTACAACAACAACGTTTGCCGTAGCCGTTCTTTGAATAGCGTTTCCGTCGCGATTTTTTTTTTTTATACGAGCTCAGTCGCTGCCTAACGCTTCATTTGTCTTTTCGCGTCCACCGCGCAATAACGACGATAATATTCCCGTGCTAATTAGTCGTACAACCGAATCCAAAAGCAAGAATGACACACCATGTCTCATCACGTCACTATAGCAAAATATGGTGCGTACATGGATGACGGTCGAATAATAATAACAATAATAATAGTAATAATTGATAATCGTGTTTAATACACACGGACGAGTCGAGCTGCACACATACGTCCACGTCATTGACATAATATATTATAATTATTATATTATGTCAATGGTCCACGTATATTACGATAATTATCAAGTTTGTCGCCGGTTTCCGTTAGGCATCTACACGATTAAGGCCGGTTTACACTTATCAAAGTAACCTTCTCTGCGGATTCTACTTTGATAATATAAACACACCCCACGTACGTGTGTGACCAACTCGTACAAGTCGTGTTGTCCGATCCGTGCCAGCAAGGACATGTATCAAAATTCTCGTACGTGGTGAGAACGTTTCTATTTTGTTATCATTGTGCAACTAGTTTATATATAGTATTATTATAATATGTGAAAACATTGTTTTATGTAATACGTACATTAATTTTTCTATTAAAACTATTAAATATTTAATTAATATTCTGCGTATTCGTACAATGCCAGGAAAAAAGTGGTCTGAAGACAAAACGATGCATATAAAAATAATTTGTTTTGCTCACTCTTGAGCAACAATCCCGCACACTGATAATACTGATAATACTTGGTCTGTTTTTGACCACCTGGTTGTGGTTCCATTTTGGCTACTGATGAAAATTACATGTTTTTAGTGTAAACACTGTCGTCAGTGCTCGAATCAAATTTACTCTGATTCGTGGTACTCGTACGTGGTTACTTTGATAAGTGTAAACCAGCCTTTAGAAACGACGACGAAACTTTTCATGTAAAATTTTATCGGTTAGATAAAAAAAAAAAAAAAAAACAAATGAACAGTACCCGATTTGTTGTTAAAGCGAAATATGCAAAATTTCGAAAACTATAATGATATCCTGTGAAATATGCATGTGCAGGCGCGTTGTATACTTGTTCGTTGACGAAGAAGAATTTTAGAATGAAATGAAATAATAATTTTAAAAATTATTGTCGATGTTTTAAAATTAAAAAAAAAAAAAAAGTACAATACACTCGTATAAATAAAATAATCGTCGATCACTGTATAGATTATATAAGCTGATATAAAAAAATACTGTTATCGTGACATAGTTATATTAGATATAATACGTGAACTTGCGGTATTAATATACCAAATATTATTAGGAAGGTACGGTTTCGAAAATTAAAACGGAGTGGACATAAACATTTATTCTGTCAAATACATTTCACGAGAATAATAATGTTCTTTGTACGACGATAAAATGCAATAGTCTTTGTTTAAGATCGCATAATAACGGCGATGAAAACCGTTATTGAAATGTACGTTTTATAATGTATATTATCCTTGGAAATGTTTAATAAAATCCCCGATATATTTTATTAGTTCACCGTCATTCGAAGAGGTTATTAATCTGGTAGTGGATAAAATTTTACGATTTCATAAAACCATGGTCGGTACAACAATACATATATTAATATGGAACCGTGTTTCGGTCTTACGGGTCAAAACAATTTACTGGAAAACGGCACATTATCGAGGAGTAGTTTCATGCATTTATACTACAACCTTTGGTGTGATACAATGTAAAATAATTATGTTGCCGTGTACCGCGTAAACAATAAACTACAGCCATTACCGCGTATCAAAACTATGGGGGGCAATGACGGATTAAGTAATAAAAGTTAAATTAATTCAACATATCTACCACTGATTTTCCATCGACTCCATTTATATTGTACGTGCTAATTTATTTAGTTAGTTTTAACTAAATTCCCGAATGGGTAAATTGAAATCTAAATTATTCGAAAACTACGTGCATTGCTAATATAAGTACACTGTTATTTAATTATTGGACCCGAAAGAGAAAGGTTAGCGTGATTTAATGTTTGTACACATTTTATTTACGTAATTTTTTATTTTTACTTCATTAAAATATTCTACAAACTTCTACAAAAAAAAAAAATAATAATCAAATTAAACTAATGAACTCTTCCATGTAATTGAATTATTCAAACATTAAATATGATGAAATTTCCATACCAAACCGAATTAATTAATATAATCATTTCATCCGCTGTATTTATAAACTGGTAATCGAAAATGGACTAACTATAACCGCCTATTTAGTGAGCACTTCAACCTTCACCCTCATGTAATATAGATATAAATTAAGTATTAAAATTACCTACAGATTTTAATTATTGGACAATGCCAACGCTAGTCAGATAATGTGTCGTTACTCATAAAAATGTTGTTAACCCTTGTGAATATTATCGCATACTGTTAAATTGCATAAATTATAGTATAGAATATTAGCCGAATAATCTGTGATTATAGCGACTATATTATAGTACCTAGTTAAAATCATAATGTATACTATTGAAAATATTTTAAATATTATTTATAACAATATTAATCAACGAGTAAAGATAATATCACGAGAATAACTTCAAAAAACAAAATATTGAGTTGCATTTCAAACAATTCTTTGATTTCAGATGTTTTTAATTTACTCGATGTCATTCAATTGTATTGAATTATCAATGATGCTGTGAGAATTGCGATTGTTACAAATTGTTCAATTCGCATTCAATCGGTTGATGCGATAATTATGTTCTGAAAGCAGTTCAAACTCTGCACCAAATGTTAAATAATATAATTTAATACCAATAGTTTGAAAACTGTAGAACAATCATAAATTGTATTGTTTGTCTATAATTAAAATGAAGATACAAACTTTTCGTACAATGAATAGTTTCGAAAATAAATGTTATTCGTGCTACTAATTATTAAACCGAGTTTATAAGTTATGAAAGAAAAAAAATTCTAAAACTGAGAACTAATTATACTGCTGGTATAAACGTGTACCTACTAATAGTACGAAAAATGAAGTTTGTTCTTAAACGGTTTTCATAGGGTGATGAAAACCGAAAAGAAAGTGGTAGGTAAATATAGAATTTATAAATATGGAAAAATTATGGAACGTAAAAACCTATATGAATATCATATCGTACTACGAGTAAAACAAAAAGTATATGATTTCAATAATATTGGTAATAAATAATAAACATGGTGTCTCTGGAATAGATGAGGACACTAGTATACGCGTAATCATTTTGATGGTCCAAAGTAGATTTTTCAATTTTTTTCCAATCTTCAAAATCTTGGTTTATTCGAATTTATTATTAGGACATTACCTTAATTTTAAAAATAAACACTATAGTTGTATTTTTTACAAAATTCTCGTACGAATCGAGACGTCACACGGTTTTTTGCGCTTGTCACGCGTTTTTCTCGCTCCATTCGCTGATTAAAAAAAAATCGTGTGACACATCAATTCGTATGAGAACACTTCGAGATAAACAGTGATGATAGTAGTTTGTTGTCAGTCAACATGTATAATTAATTTAAACAGTTTTAAAATTATAAAAAAATCATAATTAAATACGAGTACATTTGAATTTTAAAATCAATTTTAATTTTTTACCACAAAGCTTACAGGAAACTATTTTAAGTGACGTAAATATCTTGTAAAAAGTAACAAAATATTTATTTGTAAATCAATTCACAATTGTGACTATTGGGTTTGGCCCATTGAAATGGAAATCTTGCAGCTAGATTATGAGGAAAACGATTTCCTATGCGTAGAGTGCCTTATCCAAATACTTTTTTATCAACTTATTGTCGTTTAGAGAAAATGATAACTTTTAAACAAGTTTGTCGTTTTAATATTTTAAATAAAATTCCATGTTTAATTTATGTTGTCTTTTCAGGTAACGTTAGACCTGTAAATACTAATCGTGGACCCCCGAGATATGAACGAAATGTGGCAAATGCAGAATTGGTAATTGATTTAGTACACGAAGATCCAGAAATTAGTGTTCGACTAATATCCTCAAGGACTCGAATTTCTCCATCAGTAGTGTAGAGGGTATGACACCAAAACAATATGCACCCTAATCATCGACAACAAGTTCAAGAATTATTACCACACGACTACCCTGCAAGGTTGATATTTTCGCAAACCATTCTTGATAAAATCACAAAAAATCCAAATTTTTTAACGAGAGTGTATTTACAAAAGATAGGATTTTCAACTTACACAACTCGCATTTGTGGTCTGAAGAAAATCCGCATGCTATTCGTATAAGGGGACCCCAATATAAATTTAGTATAAATATTTGGTGTGGATTGATTGGAAATACTTTGTTAGGCTCACATGAACTACCGGCTAGATTGAACGGTCAGGAATTTTTACATTTTATTATGTATGATCTTCCGGTACTATTAGAGAACATACCATTGGAAGAACAATAAACCATGTTGTTTATGTTAGATGGTGCACCTCCTCATCATACAAATGCAGTCCGACAACAATTGCATTATCTTTTCCCTGACAAACTTGTAGGTAGAGGAGCTGGAACCAATGCTCAATATCGCCCAGACATAAAATGGCCACCACGAAGTCCTGATTTTAACCCATGTGACTTTTTCTTATAGGGTTTTATGGAAGAATATATTTATGCCAAAGAAGTAACTAATAGAGATGAACTTTTGACGAGAATCAATAATGTAGCTGATATCATTCGTCAAATACCAAATGTATAAGAAAAATCAAAGAGTTCATTACATTGTCAAGTGGAAAAGTGCATAGAAGTTAACGGGGATCTCATTGAACAACTTTTGTAAATTAAAATTCCAGAAACACCCTGTATGATATATTGGTTTTACGGTGAATTTTATCCTTTTTATATCTGTAAACAATTTTGAGTAATAAATTCGCATTATGATGTAAGTTGCACGATGTAACTTTGCTGATTAAATATTAAATATTGAAAACTGATGGTATTTCAGATGGGTAATATTTTGATTATTTAAGAAGTTTTTTTTTTTTTTCTTGAGCAAAAGATAATACAAAAAGGTAATATATTAATAATGTTTGCTTTATACTCCGTGCGTTTATATTTACCTTCATAAAATCAAAGTTAAATAAAAGTTAATTTAAACATTATTTTAATTTTAAGAACATGATTTATATTTTAATATTTTTCTAATGAACACAAACAAAGACGGTAAATATATTTTATATTACTAGAACCTGTAAATTTCCTGTCATTATAGTTCAGTGTTTTCGTTGTATCATGTTTACGCGATAAAAATAATATGTTGATTATCATTACTTACTGTGCTTGTTTTACGTACAATTTATAGGCATAACTGTACGTAATATTCACAAAAAACAAAAAATAATGTAGTCATGAATGAAAATAAAGTTAACTGTTGTTCGATAAAATTAAATACGTTTTTTACATAGCATTACGAATTTGTGTTTTTATTATCAAACTGCATCCATGCTCACAGTAAGTGTATATTGATATGATTTGAAATTTTGAACGGAATTTCGAACGATGTGTTGACATTTTTCTTGGAAGAAATTCAACTACAAAGAGAACGCCTGTAAAAGTTGTTGGACGAAACAACACGTTTGTTATTCCTAGAGACGTCAGACCCACTTAAAAGGATCACACGAAAGAACGTGTTCATATAATACTGTTAGATGATACATGTGAAAAATCGCGTTTCGGGCGGCCATAAATAATAATAATAATTGTAACGATAAATATTTGTTTTCGAATTCAATTTAAGAAACAATTGCATCGGGCACGGAAGAGAAATAAAATATTTATTTTTATTAACTTAAATGCCACAAAGGGAAATGATAGTTAGGTGGACGCTATGGAAACAATGGAACGATGTAAACGTAGTTAGACGACTGGCGGCGGCGGAAAAATGACTATAAGCAAACATATCGTTAACGCAAGCCCGGCAGGTTTGAACGAATGATTTATCTATCGGTTTCACACCTTGTGTAATAATCATGTGGGATCGTAAACACTTTGGCGGCGGCGGCGTACCGTTTTGTTTTTGGCCAGAGGACATTTTTAAAACACACATTTAAATCGTCTACATAGATAAGAGATTTACGATGTTCGTGTACATATTACACGCATACGTAACAATAATAATAATAATAATATAATAACGAATAACTCTCCGTAATGTATTCCGTTGTTATATTATTCCAATAACGTTCATATCTCTCGTTCGACATGTGCGTGTGTTGGTGCTCGAAAATCCTCCGCGAGCTCTGTACACATACATTATGTACAGATCATTATATACGAGGTGTGGGCGTTAAATATTATTATATAACACCTCCGGAGACGCATTTATCGACGCGTTTGTACGTCCCATATCCAATCGAGAATTTTTTCGGTTTTCGTTATTGGTGAAGAAACATTGTTATTTCATTCGCTCACTCTCTATCTTTATCTCTCTTTTGCCAACCGACGGACGCTAACGATGAATCTTTAATGCGTGAATTTAATATGTAAACCTCGATCAAATCGGTTCTTTAATAAATATCATATTATTGTATGTTCATTTCGACAAGGTTAAAACGTTTACTATCAATAAAAAAAAAGTATCTCATTAAAAAAAAAAAAATAACTATAATTTTGATGGAAAACGGGTATTATTTTGAGCCTATGAAAAATTTGAATATTTTTTTATTAAAACATAGAAATGTATTCTAATTAAAAGTATATCAAATATAATGTAAATTATTACATTTTTATTTAAATGTATGATATTTCATCTATGACTTAAGTGAAATATTGTTAATTTTAACACCGCAACTACTTATTAAGTAAGATAATTTTGTCTAAAATTAACCAATGACTGTATTAATACAGCAATTTAATTTTTTTAAATAAATGCAACAAGTCATTAAATTTAGGTAATACAAATATTTAATTTAAATTATATTCTTAACATAATGAAATAAGTTTGTGGCATAAAAACTAACATTTGCTTCCATACCAAATTAATTGTATAAAACTTTAAT
Organism: Sipha maydis; assembly: GCA_034509805.1. NCBI lineage: Eukaryota > Metazoa > Arthropoda > Insecta > Hemiptera > Aphididae > Sipha > Sipha maydis. Next base: position 28,197 of record JASXSY010002659.1, read on the forward strand.
GCAAAACGTCATAACAAACGAAATCAAGTCATTGACAAAACGGCTTAACTGTTTTTTATTCATTCAACCATATTATTTGTTTGATTAAATAGTCAACAGTTTATTTTCACTTGTAATGAGAATATTATTGATATTATATATAGTACTAAAAAGCATAATTTTATCATGAAATAAATAATCATGTATTACAATTAAATTATTATTAAAACATAAATCACTGATTTTTCCACATATTTAGATTAATAAATTAAATATACAAAAATCATTGGTGTTTTAACAGTATCTGTATTAATACCATAAATATATGCGAGTTCAAAGAAACTATTGTAAAACTTAACACCAAAAGATATTGAGACATTTGACATGGAATTTGTACTTTTTTGTGTTTGATTTCAGTTGTTTGTGTTAAGATTCAAAATCATAACACCAAATGTACTTTAAAGGACCAGATTTTTTAATTATATCACAGTAATACGTCAGAAAATGATGTTTAAGTTTAAGCGCACCATTAAAAAGTTCCACATATTTTGTGTTTTTATATTTTATATGGTCTTCGAGTTGTAATATGATGTAATCGTCATAATTTCATTGTAAAAGTAGATCTATGGTTTCAATAAAATTTATAAAATATCTCCAAATTGGATAATTTAAAAGAATAAAATCACCAACTAAAATTGAAAATGTATTAACAAATGTTTGCATTTTTCTATAATGTTAGATAAATTAAACCTTTTTAATTGAGGAGACATATTACCAACTTCTGATTCCCTATAAATACAACACTGTTTACTGTTATTGAAATTTGTAAACTAAAAAAAGAACCGGATTAAGCATTAATTTAATATAATTATGTATAAATATATGTTATAGATGTATTTTAAAAAAGAAATAGAACAAAAAGTGTATAACAACATCACAACCGTTGGCCATACAGGTGTTACAGCCGTAAGAGTAACGGGTGTATTACAATCGGCCGTGGAACTGCGCGTCGCCGGACCGCGCGATCAGTGATAGTGTGAAATCGGAAAGCACTGCGGCCGGCATTTCCGACCAGAAACCAGGTACACGGTTGATATCGGACTTCGGCGGTATTCCGCGTAAGCAGGCGGCGAATAGACTGGTGGCCGTCGCATGACCGACACGTGGACTGGTGCTGCTGGCCGCCGAGCGGTTAACATGACCACCGGAAGGTCAGGCAGTCCACCGTTTTCCGGTCCGATTTGTGGCCGCTCGGGCGATTCGGACGGTGGAACGGTTGGCTGTCCTTCTGGTCCTGATGTTTGAATTTCGGACGGCTCCGTCGGTGGACCAACCGACGGAACGGGTGGTTGTCCCTCTGGTCCGGGTGGCGGAATTTCGGACGGCCCCGTCGTTGAGCCGACTGACAGAACGGGTGGTTGTCCGTCTGAACCGGAGAGCGGGTCGAATTCGGACGGTCCTGTAGCTGAACCACTGGACTGCGGAAGTTCGGGAGGTTCCGTTGGGTGGTCGGATGACTGCGAATCGGGCGGTCCCTTTGAGCCGTACGACGGTCTGTTGTCGCCGTCGTAGGCCCTTTCCTCGAACACTGGACGAACGATGTTTCGTTTGTAAAGCTGGGATCGGCGACGACGGTCGTCTTCGAATGTCTGTAGCGCGTTGTGCCGGTAAACGCCGTATCCGATGCCAGCGACCAGCATGCACCATCGACTGAACCGGATCAACGGCGACACGTTCACCGGGCACGCGAACTGTCTGACCATTTTTGAACGATAAGCTAAGATGTGATTACTCACTTGAGAGTGGAATATTCTCGTCGGTCTCGGGTGATTCGACTCGTGATCACGGTTTGACGACGGTATACCAGGGTAGTGTGATATCCGTGTGGGGGGGGGGGGGAGGGCACAAATACAAAGTGTTTAGAGGAGTCGAAAAATCCAGGTAAATTTATGGTATTCCGATGAAAAGGACGAAAAGTAAAGATGTAACTGAATCGAAGGCAAAACAACAATGACCGGATAATATATTAACATGACCATCGTAGCGACCACTGCGGTTGTTAACAAACAACATTAAAATAACACGATTTATAATTATATGAGCTAAATATGATTTTTTTTTGATTTTATGGTTAGTTTATTTAAAAAAAAAAAATATTTTAAATTTTATGTTTATTAATGTTTGAAATGAGTTTAAAAAATGATATTTATTTTAAAATGTTTTTAATTATGAATTTTTCACCTAATATCTGTAGGCTGTAGTATCCTGAATATTTTCAAAATCAAACATGAAATTATCTCATATTTATCTAGATAAAAATGTACTTATTTTTATCTTTATCTAGATGAAATTTAGAATAACTATCTTTATCTGTATCTAGATAAGAATTAGTATAGTCATCTTTATCTTTATCTAGATAAATTATTAGTTATCTATTCCCAACACTGGTTGCCATAAAACTGATGATTTGAGAAATGTATTTAGCTTATCAATTGGTGTTGAACGTGATATAACTGATAGTGTTTGTCGAAAATCACCGGACAATAAAATAAGTGCGTCATCTAAGAGCTCATGATTTCCTTGTAGGTATATCTTTTAGTGTAGGATCAAGTGCTTTCAATGCTTTATTGTTCGCCATAGTACATTTGTTCCATACAATGAGCTTACATGCTTTTAGTAATTTAACCATTCTGGATGTTTTTGTGATACAGCATGTTGGTATTTCTGTGATTTGCACGTTCAACGGCAATTTTAGTAAAAACACATAGTATCAATAAAAACTTTTATTGCCATAGACTCACGTGCCACGGAAACAAATAATAAAAAATAATTATGACAAGTTCAGGGATAATAATTTGTTTCGCACCAATTATTATTATTGTTGAAACTAATAGCAACCTATTATCTATAAACAAAAATGTCAATCGTAAATCCCAAAATGTCTGTTTGAGCACCTCCTGAGGTTGAATAATGTTGAAGAGTTTTTGAAAAGTCAGAATATCAGCGGACTAAAGATGGGATGAACATAATTTTAAAATCCTCATTTGTTTATGTTTAATGTTTCTATGGTTATGTACAGTTGTTCACTATTATATTTAATAATGTAATATTAAATACTTTTATTTGTATTGGATGTCTTTGGTTTTAGCTAAAAGTATATACTTTTAGCTAAAGATATGTATTGAATTTGCCACGATGAGCTATTTTTCATCTATATAAACACTATTTCGATTTGATAGATAGTCCCAATCACTATTAAATAAGAAATGTTACATAATAATACAAGTCAATACTTTTAGAGAAGAGTTATTTTTTTTAATTTCTCAACATTTTCCGTATAATTGTGAAAAAATGGAAAGAAAGCTCCAATAAACTTGAATTATCAACCGAGTTTTCAATCCTAATTACTTATAATCAAAAATATACCTCAATCATCTTAATCATAAGAGGTTTCTAATAAGAAATGTTGTATTACAATTATTTAAATGGCATTTTGTGCAATTACGAAAAATAATTGATCCACCTATCTCACTATTTCATTCAAAATTGTTTTTTTCAAAAGTAATGATATAATGGTTTTAATGATTTAAAAAATATCATCAGTGAATTTATTTCATCCAATCGTGGAGTCTCACCTGACTTTCGAGTTTTAAAGTGTTTACTTATTTCTATATTGAGATATCGATTAAAACGTCAAAAATGACTGGTATGAAATACCTGTATTATCAGCTGCGTGCATTATATTTTAATATTTATATATGTAAACGAAATTATATAAGATTTCAGTGTTAATTTAAAGTCTAAAAATGTATTTACAAAAGAATAAAATATATATTCCTTATCAACTAAAAATTAATACAGAATCGTATCTTAGTGAGATAATAGTTGGGATAGGATTAAGAAAATCTGAAAAATTAAAATAATAAAACCCAAAGATATATATATTTATCAATTGAAACGTTTGAAAAAATAACTCGAAATATTATAACAATGATTAAATAATATGCTTAAATGTACTCTGAGGTTCGCTAGTTTGAAAAAACTAAAAGACTGAAAAACTAAATAATAAGCCAATTTTTCATGAAAATATATATGGGACTTATTTGTTTATTGATTTACACAAATTATTGTATAAATAATAAAATAAAATAAAATGTTAAAATAAAATATAATAAAATGTTGTGAGTCACAACTTGTGACTACAGGGGTGTACTTGTATATTATAAACGATATATTGATTACATACGTTTTAGAGCTTATGATTAATTTAACACGTAAGATTAGTATATAAAACTATAGTGAACCACTCAAAAAAATTAGTATTTTATACTGAATTATTGGCATCACTTTTTCTTTTTTAAATTTATCATTACAGCAAATTGTGTATTTATTACATAGTAATGAAGATGGTAACGTATAATGATGTTTATTTGTGAAGTTTTTATTTATTGATTTATCTTTAATATTCAAACAGTTTTAAAACAATTTTAATTTGAAAAAATCAAATAACCTATTTAATACAATAAATATTACAATCTATATAATTATATAATTGATAATAATAATGATATTATGAAAATATTTCTTTGCACAAACGTTCATTCAAAATCATTATGAATGATTGTATACATTTTAAAAGGTTTTAATATTCATTTTGTTTCGGATATTAATACTATTGATGCGTTTCATCCATATATTCCATACACATTTGAAAATATTTCCATTTATATTTTGTTTCAATTTAATGCGCTTATTAAAGTATTAACTGATTTTGTAGACTTGGAATAATAATATTAGTTTCTCACAGCATATTGCTTTTATTTGAATTCAATCAATGTTGTATTAATAAATTGGTTTTGAATTAGCTTATTTGAATGAAATCGAAAATAGTCCTGTTCATGTTTAGTTTAATTTTATTAGTGTTAATCACTATATTTTGTCATTGTATGAATTTTATAACCGTGTTACAGGAACTAATATTTTAAGAAATAAAACAACAATTTAACATCAAAATATATTAATTTTTTTACGTTGTAAAATGTACAGCAAATTATTACTACTATTATTTACAGTGTAAATAATAGTAATATTGATTTGTAATTTAAAATTTAATCATAAGTATTAAAATTAAAATAATTGAATTTTCTTATAAAATACATGATTTTATTACTGTACGGCCAGAGAGATTTTTAGAAAATAACATGTGTGTATGTGTACAGAGTTGTGGGGGCATTTATTAACCATGCAATTTTCGATAAAACTGACAAATATTCAAAACTGTTGACGTAAAGTTTATTTAGAGCGAATTCCCTACCTACTTACATTAATGCAGAAATTCAACGCTCCTGTAGCACACGATTGTAATCTTGTAATATCGCTCGTGAAAAACTGCAAACAAAAATACACAGTTACATAACTAGTATTATTTCTAGTGCGGTATCATTTCATCGAGTCATCAAATTAGCGTATTCTTGGCACGAGTGTCCATGGTACACACTACTGAGCACGATTAGATTTCATCAAATGGTGCACCCTGCACGCATTCGGTAGTGTGTATACATATAGTATAATTTTGCATAGTCATACAGTACGTATACGTCTATGTCGTATTTATAGATACTTAATTTAAGTGATGTTTAATCATCGAATACTTCAACAATATAAATAAATTACATATTATATGTTTGGATTCGAAACCCTGTAGAGGTGTGGAAAATGTTAGGAGATGTAAGCATTGGGTGGTTGAAAAATCTTTTTAATAAGATACTGATAGAGGGTAAAATGCCAGAAGATTGGAGAAAGAGTTTTATTGTACCAATATTTAAAGGAAAAGGAGACATACAAGAATGTGGGAACTATAGAGGAATAAAGCTCATGAGTCATAGTATGAAGATCTGGGAAAAGATTATAGAGAAGAGGATAAGAAGTGAGACCTCGATATCAGGAAACCAGTTTGGTTTTATGCCAGGAAAATCGACAATGGAGCCATTATTTTGTGTTAGGCAATTAGTAGAGAAGTACAGAGAAAAGAATAAAAAACTATGCATGGTGTTTATAGATTTAGAAAAGGCGTATGACAGGGTGCCAAGGGAAGTTTTAAGGTGGGCATTAATGAGGAAAAATGTCCCAAAAATGTATGTTAATTTGATCCAGGATATGTATGAAGGGTCGAGTACTAGTGTCAAGAGTCGGTGTGGAGTATCAGAAGGTTTCAGTATAGGAGTAGGTGTGCACCAGGGGTCAGCTCTAAGCCCCTACCTGTTCTCAGTGGTAATGGATGAGGTTTCAAAGGAGATACAGGGTGAGATACCATGGTGTATGATGTTTGCGGATGATATAGTTCTGATAGGAGAAAACCTAGAAGTTGTCAATAATAGGTTAAATGAGTGGAGGTTAGCCCTCGAAGAAAAGGGATTGAGAATTAGTAGAAATAAAACTGAGTATATTGAGTATGATTTTGGACAAAGAGACCAAGAAGTTGAAGGAATGAGGAGACAACTGACAATAGATGGTGATGTGATAGGTGAAGTTGAGAGCTTTAAATACTTAGGATCTTTTGTTCAAAAGGACGGGGGCTTTGACATTGATGTAAAACATAGGATTAAGTGCGGGTGGATGAAATGGAGAGAAGCATCGGGCGTGTTATGCGATAAGAGAATTCCAATTAGGCTGAAAGGTAAATTTTATAAAAGTGTAGTGAGACCAACTATGCTGTATGGTTCAGAGTGTTGGGCGGTTAACAGGAGAATAGAACAAAGTATGAGTGTCACGGAAATGAGAATGCTTAGATGGTTGAGTGGAGTGACAAGAGAAGATAGAATAAGGAATGAATACGTGAGAGGTAGTGTTGGTGTAGCGCCAATTGTGGACAAGATGAGAGAAAATAGGCTGAGATGGTTTGGGCATGTGATGAGGCAAGAGGAAACGAATGCAGTAAGAGTGGTTATGAAGATGGACGTTGAAGGGAAAAGAGGAAGAGGAAGACCAAAAAAGAGATGGTTGGAGACTTTGGAGAATGACATGAGGGCTGTCGGTGTGTGCAGAGGAGATGTGATTGACCGAGTAAAGTGGAGGTGTAGGACAAGGGTGGCCGACCCCAAATAGTTGGGAGGAAGGCGAAGTAGAAGAAGAAGAAGAAGAAGAAGATGTTTGGATTCGAAAAAATGTATTAGCGTAGTACTTGGTAGTTATACTATTAAGTACTCTTGAATACTTGAAAGTTAGCATTTTGTGACCGATCATGCGGTACATACACTGATATTCAGAAATGTATCCAGCAGTAAAATGCTAAGAGTAGTGCTACACCAAAATATACAGGCACCTCACAAACCAATGAAATACGCTGATACGCAAACACAAGCTTACTTTAAATGGCCAACAATGTTAATAAAACATTAAGCGATTAAACAATCAAATATAAAAAAAAATTGAAAAATAATTTAGGTCAAAATGTTTAATCGTTTTATTCAAAGAAATAATTTTAGTTCGAATTTTTAAAAATAACATAAAATTAAGTATTATTTTATAAACAACAATTAATACTATTATAATGAACTTTATTATTTCAACTAAACACGTTAGCCCTTGTTTAGTTCTGACATTAAATTGACAAAAAATATTACAATGAAATTTATCCATTACGTGCTTACTTAATACGAGTATATTTTTGGCTTTGACATTTTTTCTTCTCATATAATATATTTAGACACAATAGGCTAATCTATAACAGAAATCAGTAGTATTCTCGATTAAAAAATAACACAATTCTACAAAAAATTAGGTGAATTAATTAATAAAATAGGTGTCACTTTATTAGTTTGTAAAAAACACTACGGTTCATCCTGCTGAATAAATCAAAAAAAAAATAAAATTTAAGGATGCTAAACATTTGAACATTACCTGAAATGTAATCTCATACAATAATGTTTGCTAATTTGTAGAATAAAATTACACCGTAATTAACAAAGAAATTACGAATAATACGATGTGAATTAGAAGACAAAACGGATTATTAATTATGGAATGAATTTATACGATTTAACATAGTTAAATATTCACAAATGTAATGTGTATTTTTTTAAAAAATTATTTCCATACAAATATAAATTGAAAAGTATTGTTATTAATTATATTCTTTCATTTTTTTTTTTTGTTTATTTATTTATTTATTTTTTTATTTTTTTTTTGTTAATTTTTTTGTTATGATAACATGACGCAATATTCATATCTAAATCCTTTATGATATATATCACAAAACACACGGAGTATAATATTTCGCTTAACTTAATACAAACCAACAATTATTATTATAATTTTGTGTTGAATAAAGTGATATTAATTATTATATTTTATAATGAATGACCTGGTATGCTTTTGAACGGTCATCATTCGTATAACGTTTTGTATTAATCAACGCGCCCATGCGTTTGTTGAAATAATATAATATTGTAATAATTGAATTCCATATTTATCCGGCTTGAATTGTACGCATATTAAATTAATCATTTCCTCTTAGTTTGAACAATGATTATGAATTAATTCTAACTGGAAATTATTGCATTTCAATAACGTTTCGGTTAATGGTATACGGGTATGTGTGTGTGTATATTTGTACATATACTGCAATATAGAACCCAAAATAAAAAAAAACCCAAATATTAAACATTGTGTTTGATTTAGTGTACACAGTTGACAACACGATTCCGAATTATTAAAATCGTATTATAATTGAGATATTCAGAACCGCTGGCCTCATGAATATTTAACCAACAGACTAATTTTAAATGAAACCCTCTTTCGACTGTTTGTTGTCTGTTCGAAAAGTTTGATAAAATAAATTGTTGTTCCCGTTCACGCTATTCAACCAGAACAAAGTGTACATTTGAAAAAATGTACTTACAATTTGAGTTCCGGTAATGTAATACGTATGGTTCATCACGTTTCATAATGTGTATGAAAAACCAATAATCGTCAACGCCGTAAGTTTTATTACAGATATGGCATGAGTAGGAACTTATCTAATAAACAATAAATATCAAATTAGTATCCTGGTAGCTGGCACATGTAATCCTTACCGTAATTGTCATAACACCGCTGTCAACATCATATTTCATCAATCGTTTAGATCCTAAGCCGAATTCGCAACATTTACACAGAAACCCGCATTTTTATGATTTCTATCTCTTTCTCTCATTCGCTCACTAATCTGACACGTTCGAATTCGTCCTTATCGTAATATTTTGATATCGTTGTATTTTTGTCGAGATCCAGTGCGAAATTTCAACACAATATTTGGAGGGGGACACCCAAATACTGCGGCTTGTATCGTACATGACGTATTCGTATATTGGTTTTGATGTAAGCATTATTCGATTTTTAATATGGTTAAAGGACGATATGTTTAATATTAAACTCTCTATTGATACTAAAGAATTATAAAACGATCAAGAGATTTAAACCGTTTTCAGTGATTGGTTGAAGTTCGAAAATTTGGATACTTTCCTTCACTAATTTTCACTGTTCGCGACACATATATATGAAATTGTAACATCACAGATAACAGAAAAATCAAGAGCTCTCGTGGAACAAGTAGATATTTTATAAAAAAGTTTAGAAAAAAATTAATATTTTGAAAATAATATTATTAATAATAAACGGTGTCTTAAGCGTTCAGTGAAAATGACATAATATTTTAATTATTAATTTGTCAATGTTTATATCAATGAATTTTTGTTTGAAATTAAATTAATCGAAGTATACTTATAATATATAAATTTAATTAAATGTCACTTTTATTACATATTTGATATCGTTAAGTACATTGTTTTATTTTTTGCACCACACATTAAAATGTGTTCACAACGATGAAGTAGATCCTTAGTTTATCAACACATACTCGTGTTCACAAAACATTAAGGCCGATCAATAGATTCGTTACGTTCGAAATCTGCCTTATTTTGATGCGAACCATGATTAAAAAAGAAGTTGATGCGTCTTATAACATAAATAAACTTAATCATCGCAAAATATTACTTATGCTCACCAACTGTTTTATCATGTTAGAACTATACACATTGTTCACGATGTTATTGAAAAATTCAATGTTGGAAGCGTTTGTTTTAAAAATACGAGATTAATTTACTCATCTGTGGTTTTTTTTTGAATATAAATATTTTAGAAGGTATCAATAAGATATTCAAAAAAGCAGCTCGGCATCTTTAATAAGCGATTTTTTTTTTTTACAGCACATTAGTGACAATGAAAAACACTTAATAGTAATACGCTTATAAGACCATAGTATTATTGTACGTTTTACATTAACTATGGAAGTAATGGATATTGTTATTTAATTATTCATTATTTATTCATTAATGGTCTAATATCCAAAGATTACCCCGTTGGTAAATATATATATGAATATATAATAAGTGTTAATTTACACTCTGACGATTATTTGAAAACCGAGTTCAGGAACACTGCTCGTTAAAAACAAATAAGCATTATTATCCACCGATATTTTATGTTTCATTTGAATAATATGTGTATGCGTGCGTGCGTGCGTGTGTGTGTGTGTGTGTGTGTGTGTGTGTATACACCGCCATAAACCGAAACCAACAACAGAAGTACAATATATGGTGTAAAAATCTAAAAGCTGTTTTGCGATAATCATCCCCTTGCACACAAATATTTCGGTCGTATAATTCCTCTGAAAATCGCAACACTATTAATAAAATAAATTTATTACACGTCTTTTCGACGGTAACCGTCCAATGTTGCATTACAAACTATGCGTAAGTGTGCGCGTGTGTGTACGTTGTGTTTGGTGCATGGGTTACCGCACAGACGACGATTTTTATCTGTCAAACCTAGGTTCACGTACAGTGCGCGCCGCGTCGAAACACATCAAACAGACGGCGCGGGAAGAAAAACCTCCCCCGAAAACTATATAGTAGCGTGCATGCACCGCGTCGTAGCGGACTAAACGAAAAACGCGCCATAAATTATCGCAGTTTAATTCGCCGTAAATAATTACGGTTGTCTTCGGTGTCGAGGTTTTAACTGCATTTTTATTGATATTTACAGCGAAAGGGATCAACGACGACGACGACGATTAGGAATCGGGACACACACGCTACCATCTACCATCACCGCGCACGCACGCACATCATAAAATCGTGAAATTTACGACCGTGTGGTCCGAAAACCGAAACGGTTCTTCGAGACGGGCACACACGTCATCCCTAAACAATGAGGGGAAGAACAGAAAGAAAAAACACGAGGTTGATTGTTGATAATTCCTTCGGCGTGTTTTTCCCGTCCAATGTTTTTTATTACCTAATTTTTTTAATTTTTTTTTTTTTTCTGTTCCTCTGGTCCGATCAACCGCATCGCGCACCTCGGCGCGTAAAAGAACAAGACCCTCGTGGAGCACAAGACCAATTTGCCAAGTGATTGATTTCGGTGTCAATCGGCCGAAACGCGTCTCGCCCAAAGAAATTATAACAATATACGTTTCTTACATTAACACGTGCACGCGCGCGCGTGTGTAATATTTGATACTCACGGACGTGGAAAATCGTTTATTTATGAATATCGTTTTTTTCGTTGCGGTCGTGGTTGCGCGTTGACGAACGCATTGGATTAGATGCTACTATATACACACACCAAGGTCGTATGATGAGGGTTGGCTGCTTTCCTCGGAATTGAATACTTTGATTTAGCTATTGGTACTTGTGTCATACATTTATACGCGCTTAAATGCGTGTGATAATACCATGTCTTGCTTTCGTGAGTCATTTACCGTTTTATTATTTTTGCCATGTCTTATTTGAACAGTAATAACATTATACTTCAGTTATAGTTAATAATGTTTGATTTCAAGAATTGTTCTGTAGAAACTGTAATCAACTTATACACCATGAAAAACAACGTATTTTTTTACATGTTTAGTTCTAGTACGAGCCGGGGTGGATCTGATAAGAAGGTTAGATTCGAGTCTAGCTGACCTGAATTTAATATTTGTTGTTCAGATTGACCTCTTGAAGACTTCTTATATTATTTAAATGTGCTGATGAAAGACGAAATCCTCCATGAAATAAAATAAATAAAATGTTTTCAATGATAATTATTAATGAACTTAAAAACACATATTATATATGATATGATTGTTTTGTGTTTTTTTTTTTTTTGTAACAGAGTATACATTTAAAATCTAATTTCCATCCTTAAAATGACCTCTTGAAACAGTCTAACTCATAGTTCTTTAACTGTGGATCCACTCCTGAGTACGTAGCACACGCAAAAAATATACCCACACAAATCATAGTGATATTAGTGTGGGAGATGAATGTGCAAGTACAATACAAATATAAAAGATTAATACGTGCTAATAATTAGCCCTTCGGAGGAAACGAAGTCTATTCGATGTAGAAAAATTGTTATACAACGTCCAGTGGCATTATTTGAGGCATCATCAGAATATAAATACGTATATTTCAAAGCTATTTATGTTTTAAATCAAGAAAATGAGACGTGAACTAAACGGATACTTATTTACAAAAGTACGAATTATTATATTTTTGGACTGGTTTGACGCCCCCTTCTCTCTACGTCAACACTTCGGTAAAATGAGCTGCCGCGTTGGAAATTTAATTAGAGCATGCCGACTACACTACACTAGGAAAAACTAAAATCACGCCACTGGCATCGTCATGCCTTATGGATGCGAAACATGGATCCTAAAGAAACAGGAGCGTAACAGGATCTATACTCGCCGCAGAAATATGGTCCTGGAAGATAATTATAATATCCAGATGTATAACGAGAATAAGGAATAAATAATAAGGAAATAGAATAAGGAATGAATACGTGAGAGGTAGTTTTGGTGAAGTGCCAATTGTGGACAAGATGAGAGAAAATAGGCTGAGATGGTTTGGGCATGTGATGAGGCGAGAGGAAACGAATGCAGTAAGAGTGGTTATGAAGATGGACGTTGAAGGGAAAAGAGGAAGAGGAAGACCAAAAAAGAGATGGTTGGAGACTTTGGAGAATGACATGAGGGCTGTCGGTGTGTGCAGAGGAGATGTGATTGACCGAGTAAAGTGGAGGTGTAGGACAAGGGTGGCCGACCCCAAATAGTTGGGAGGAAGGCGAAGCAAAATAAGAAAAAGAAGAAGAAGATGTATAACGAATAATCAGGAACTAATCGAAGAAAATGAAAATAAAGAGATCATGCAAACCATAAACTTCGGTATTATCGAATTATATGAATACCTGATACGACTTGGCAAGTTTTCAAGTATAATTCCACATGAAAAGGTTTTAGGCAAAGGAACCAGAGTATAATCTAGAACATATATCATCGAGGGAATTATTATGTCACGCGCACTAGTTGTGCATGTTAGAAGAATAGAGATTCCTAGTGCTGGATGATACATTTGATTTCAACGACAGTGACAAGACCTTTAAATAAGGAAAAAGAATAGCTTTACGAATAATACGCGTGTAAACAGTTTATTCTCCGCCTAACAACTCATCAAACAACTGATACAACTGGATATCAATTAAGATCATTTAACAGGTTGTCCGCTGCGTTATTTTATATTATCAATCGGAGAACATGCACTAAACCGTTTAGCTGAACTTTAGCGAACCGTTTCAACTAGATGAACTGGTCTAGTTCGTTTTTCCAATACGGCCATTCCGTCCA
>JASXSY010002660.1:0-18715 GCA_034509805.1 Sipha maydis
CCGTTGAAACGTGTAAGATACATTTTCAACGAAGTGCGCGGTGATAATTACATTGGGATGCCGCCGCACCACTTACGTTTGGTCTTCGGTGCGCCATAACCAAGTAAACAGGTTTCGTCCGAGAGTCTACGGATGGTCGAGGCGAATCAGTCGGAAACGCGACCCCGGAAAGGTGTCTGTGTATTATACATCAAAGTCGATCCATCAAAATATCACTTTCGTCTCGTGGTGTACGTAAATACACTTATTACACAACTCGTATGGTCCCGTGCAATGAGAGGATTGCGGTGGACTGTTAAACTCATACCAGTGATATATTTGAGGGTAAATGGAAAAATGGGCGTTTCGAGGCTTTTTTTTTTTTCTCGAATCTTTGACAATAAGTTAAATTTCCATTACTATAACTACTCGCCTATAATACGCGCCCACCGAATACTGTACCCAATTTTGTTATTGCAACGGAAACCGTTTCTAATAACAATACCACGGCTCGTGTTATAATCATAGATGGCAAAGAAAAATTCTATTATCCCTAAATACGATCAATAACCAAACATTTTGCGCTATAAGCTTATTTTATGATACTTAATAGTTTGATTCGAGTTTCGCATAAATATTAAAATGTTTTTTAAATAGTGAACGGTTTGACGCGTTAATCCGTCAAAATCAATTAGGTTTCGCGCAGGACGTCCGTCGGACAGGTTCACCAATACACAGTAAGTGCGCTTTTGTCACTTGTTACGCGTTGTTGTTGGCGCAACAACGCTATGACGCTGTGGCCGCGCGGAGAAGAACCCTTTTTTCGCTCGACAAAGTAATATACGCGATGCGCGCACGCCCACCCATGTGCTGTACTGCACGACGGTGTTTACACGACCGACACACACTTCGAATTCGGTTCTTATTGCTTTTGAATTCAATTTCAGACACTCTCGAGAACCGTTGCGAATCATTTGGCCGTAGACGACTGCCGTACACGCGGAGTACCTACATACTGTTGCACGTACTGCGAAGAGGACATTCGCGCGCGTACGCCGCCGTCGCGGCACGAGAGCCACTCGAAACGGCACCGCGGGGGCGACAGATTACGCGCAGAGTATGCTGTGTATGTGTCCAATATAATATATTTGACACATACACAGCATACAATATATTATATTGTACGACGGCCGTGCGCGTATATTATTATACCGTGTTGGTAAATAATAACTTTCTCTCGTCGAGTGTTATTATTGTTTATTGAACGCTATTCGAACAGACGGTCAATCGATAAAATGATATTACGTACGGAGGGGGGAAAAAAAAAAATTAAATAACAATACTGCAAATCACGTGATCGGGAGCGAACGAGACGAATGATGAATTACGTATACCGGTGTAAACGCATTTTATGTAACCCGTAGTCGATTAGTTTTCACCTCGGTGTACACTGCAGTTGCGTGCAATACGTGTGTGTGTGTGTTTATACGCGTACGGAAGCCACGATTGCTATAGGTTAATTTGTAATAATTTGATTTGCATACACTCGCGTATAGTCGCCTTGTCTCGTTTGTTTTCCAAGACAATAACGATTTGATATTCACGACATGTGGGCACCAGTGGAGTACGGAACGCGCGAAAATCAAGAACAAATTCCATCACCGTACATCACCGTACATCGTATTATCCTCGCGGTCGTACCAAGAGTTAAAATAAATTGAAGACTACCGAGTGCATTGCATAGAAATACAGATAACTCTTTACGAATTGTTTCTGATTGCTAAATCAAGATTATATTATATTTTATTCGATTTTACTTACACAACCTACTAACAATTAAACATGTGGTACATGGTTTCATAACGTTTCAGTATAACGTGGATAAACGTAAGATCGCTTTATAGGTATCGACGCATTTACGCTTTTGTCTGCTTTTGTTTCTACGACTATAATAATCGTTTACAAAAAAGCGCCACTCTTGGGTGGTATAAATATATAATAATCGATGGTTTTTGTCCGCGAGAAAAGATTTTTCTAAATGGTAATGTCAACGATTCGAAATAAAACGGCGTTTGGTAACGTTTTCACGTTAAAAAAGGAAAACGTGGAACAGATGGGTTATTAATCGACCACATTCGCACGAAGGTTATCGAACGAAAAATAGAAATGTTTTCACATGACCACGAGAGTGGTGCATAATGCGTTAACGACAATCTATGTATTCAACGTTGAAAAAGGGTCTTAATATTTATACTCGCGCCGCCATGATCGTTGTCGTGGTCTCCGGCCGGTCTTCCGCGCACCTCTATTGTAAGGGTACCTACTTTATAGTAATACGTATATTATACTGCGAGGCGGTCGCGCCCCATCGGGTATCGATTCAAGAACTGTCGTCTTAAGCGGTTTTTATTTTTCAAAAACTGAATACACAAACACACCACACACGCACAGACGTGCACGCATGCCTACGCATTATTGTGTATACGTTTCCAATGTACCGCACACGGGCACAAACACGACCGCGCGTACAAAAGATACGTCGTTTCAATATCGTTCCACGAGCGTGTAAGAATCTATCTGTTCGCCTACTAAACGTATACCTGCTGCTCGTTGACCACCGCCACCGCAACAATGACCTCTTTCCCACAAGTTTTCCCGGTTGATATTTTATGAGATCTCCGCCAAGTTCATCACGTTGCCCGGATAAGATTCAAACACGCACGTGCCGTAGAATGTAAGGCGACGGACAAATCCACTCTTTTTCGTCACGGTACAGTGTTGTGCATTTGATGAAATTTACATTGATCTTATGCAATTATAGAGTACAATATAATATGATAAAAACAATATTACAATGCATATTACGGGCTAAACATTCGTGCACCTCTCCCGGTGCATCTAACAACCTGCGTTTCTCGCGAACGATTAGCTGTTCACGCAAAACTTGTCAAAAGCGTCGTTCGTTAAACGGAATACCACGATAATCCAACTAGAATATTTCATTCGGTTTTGTCACAACGCTATGGACATGGCGGACGAGAACTTTTGAGGTCTATGGCCCCACCTTACACATGTTTGGCCAAGATATACTTGTACGTACTTCAGTGCAACACAAATATTCGAATTTAAATCTTACGCTACAGCGATTACAGATTATAAAATAATTTTGTATAGGAAGCTGAGACGACGAGCTCTCTCAGAAGTATGGGTCCCACTCTCTCGTCGGCCCTGAACGCGGACGTGTACGCGTCACAGTTTCGTCGGAAACATTTAACAACTCGTTCGCAGCGAACTAATACGGGTATGTAGATCCTTTAAAGGTCGATTTCACTGCAATTAGAGTTCAGACCTCAACAGCGCTACGCACGGCGAAATCATTTCGTCATTTTGTGTTTTCGGGGATTTTCCGACGGAACGCATTTGTTCGTCCGGAAAAAAAAAAAAAAAATAAAGATAGTAAACCGTTACCGGAAAAAATGTTAACCACCAGCAAAACGCATGCGAACTCGTACGATGTTACTGTGTTAGTGATCAGCGTCGAGTGCAGACGAAGTGCGTGTCGCGGACCACGAGTGTGGGGCGCAGCGTGTACGTACATCGTTTTATCCTGCAATACGATCGCGTTTGAAAAACGATCAAATGCAAAACGTGTCAATTGACGTGATGAACGCAGAAAAGAGGAAAAGATCACCGGCCACGGTAAAATTGTAACGTCTCCTTTAAGGGCTATGGTATTACCGTCGTAGCGTCGCGCGTTGGAAAAGCGCGTGCGAAGGGTGTACTGTCGTATGCATGTGTCGTCCGGCCGTTTCGGCTCCGCGCCAGGCCGCAACGACGGTGGCGGTGGGAAAACGGTTTTCCGGCGGCGCGTCCGGCACCACACCCCTCGTCCCCGTGTCCCGTCAGAGCTCGTCCCCGCCATTGAACGCCGCCGACGCGCACACCGGCGGCGGCCGGAAGCGCAACCGAGTCGGATGCGCCGCCGCCGCCGACGCACCGTGCAGTCGTCGCTACGGCAACGCGCGCGCCAAACGAAACGTATGTAATGCGCGTGCGCGCGTGATATACCGTGAATTTAACGACCCGACACCTCCGCCGCCGCCGCCGCCGGTCCGTACGCGTGCCCGTTTTTCCTATCGCCAACACTCGAAACGCAGAAAAACCGAAAATACGATTGTCGCGGCACATGGTCTACGCACTCGACCGGCCCGTCGCGACGGTCCGCCGTCCGTGTTATTATCGCGTAAAACGTATTATTATTATTATTATTGTTGCTGCTGTTGTTGTTGTTGTAATGTTACATTTTTTTCGTTTGGTATAAAATTCGGTCCGACTTCCTCAGAACTGTAACTGGTACTTGGTGGGACTCTCAACCTTCAAGCTCATCCTTCTCTTATCTGGACGCTTATCTATTGTATACGCTCCAAACTCGATTGTGGGTGCGTAATTTTTGGCTCGGCTTCCTATTCTAATTGGAAAAAAAAAAAAAACATCCAATACAATCCGAAAGAACCGTACTGGGATATGTGAGGTCCACTCCCCATTGAAGTTGAATCACCGATTAATATCGGATGCCGATGGCTTGCTGGCACATTTCTTTTGGAATCGCTATCGCAGAGCGATCACCAAAAATTCGATGTGTGCTATTTATTGTATTTCAGTTCATCTCAACTCATTTATGAACAATTCTATGGTTTCCTTATTTTTTTTCTCCTTGTGTTCGTTCTGGAAATCTATTTCAGATTTGTTCTCAGAAGATCTCAAAGAAACGTCTCAATCCTCGGTTAATGCAGCTTTTTTAAATTTCTTAATGAGCATTTTTCCAATTTCATCGCTGTTCATACAGATGGATCATTTTCTCCCCTTTCCACCATTTCTACCTCCCATTGGAATAATCTACCTGCGGGTTTCGCCTCGAAATTTAAAAATACTACTACAATTATCCCAAAAAAAAAAAACTTGGTTCAATAATTTACACTTACATAGACCATATACTGTCCAATATAATCGTTTACTTATGGAACACAACCAATTACATAGTTACTCATTTAAACCCGACCTAAATGATTCTTAATTCTACACACTTCGTTTAAATTAATGTATCTATGACCTTCCACATATTTTATTTGATTGTCCTGCTCTACAGGCTAAACGCCAAATCTTAATAAATTGGCTTAAAATTATCACCATTTGTTTTAATCCCCACTCCACACTCAAAATACAAAATCTGAAATTGCTATAAAAATATTGAAAAAATTGTAATTTCTTTTATGTTGGAAGCTGGCTTTAAAATATAAAATATCTGTAGTTGATATTCCTTGTAAACGCTATTTGTTTTATACTAGTTGCTATAAATAATAATAATAATAAACCGTATTAAAGTTAAATTTCAAAACAAAAGAACTGGAAGATAATGATGGCCCTAAACGAAACGTTTTAAACCTAAGAAACTGATGAATACAATGCATTGGGTGTCATTGAATAAAGCACGGGAGCGTTTCATAGTTCTCGAATCCAGAGAGAACTTATTTGGGAAACGGATTAAATGTTTTAAATTAACATCGATATGTGGGTGATTTCAGAAACCATAATTATCATTGGATTTAATAATTATTAAATGAAATATTTTTAATTTTTTTTTTCTGATAAACATCTGTTTGTATTACTTAAAGGTTGAACGAAGTAACACTCATTCACGAAGAAGTACACTCATTGTTTAATACCCTAGATAATATTTTTTATTACCGCTATTATTACTACATTTCTACATTGAGTAGATATTATTTAATATATGAATCAATCTATACGAAACGGAAATGTGTATTCAAGCTCGTCACAAATCTTTATTGTAAATCTTTAATCCTATAATCGGATTCCGTCATTATAACAAAAATGGTTTGAATCATAATACGAACAGTACGAATGGTGATAGTTGTAAAAATAAAGGTTTTTTTTTTTTTAGTTGAAAATAATTACTTTGAATGTATACATTCTTAAACAGGATTTGTTTGCAAATTCACAGAATACCTACATAAAATACTTCAGGTTGTTTGAATAATAATAATTGTTATTAATTACGGCGTGATGTGTACATGAATGCGTGATTGATATCAATATGTATATTCAATTAAAATAATTGAGTCCCCGGTGTGCAATAGTGTGACTTCCACTACTATGTGATATTCTATTTAGATCTCAAATGTGACCTCCCCGTTTTATATCCATTTAGTCATCTCATGAGTATCACTAAAAACTTATCGCAAAAAAGACTTCCATACGTAGGCACATTTAGATTGAAAATCTAATGTAAATTATTAATCTGTATGCGAAATACTGTTTGGGTTTCAAAATTGATTACACAATTCAACTTCTATGTGTCATCGCATGAAGTTCGGGATAATCTAGTTACATTAAGAACATGCGTAGTTCAGTTTGCAATGAGAATGACCATGTTAAGTAAAAAATAAAAGACTAAAGTATATGTATATAACGTTTTCTTGCGGTCTTAAAATTAACGGAACATATTGACTATAGCAATAACTATAATAACGATACAAACGGCACCGGTCGTGCCTCTAGTGATTATCGAACCATGGGTTTTTATTAAATTGGTAAATCTATATAAATTATCTATAAAATAAGATTATATTTAACATTTTCATTATGTCTATAATGACCATATTACTATGTATTACAATAATAAACATTTTTCTTTCTTAATCATCACTTTGCTGTTCTTCATAATAATATTTATATTTATTCATAATATTTTTCGCTTTGAAGTTTGAACATATTCATTGTATGTAGTACTGTTACAATGATAATAAATATTATTTTTAAAATAATCTATTCTTATGTCTTTTGTACACAAAATATTTTTATTTTTTTTTTACGTTATTATCATATTTACTTAAATATATAATAATACTAACTAATTCATTCAGCATTCGTTCGAATCACACAATAATTTTTTGTTCAGACATAAAGAACATATTTTAATTTTTAATTTGAGTTTGTAAAACATTCAACACAGGTACTGCTAGTTGTTGTAAGAATTGTAATACTTTCTGGAACGTGTAATATAAATCTATAATAATTGTATGTTGTACTATATTTTTCGTTTATCGATTAGATGTAAAAATGCATAGATTATTTTCCGAACTAATCTGAAAAGACATTACTTAAAATGTACTATGGTTCAAGCACGGATCTGAATAATCGATGGTGTACAACTTTATTCGTAATATAATGAGCAAAGAAGCCGTATAACAAACGAACAGGCCCGGTTCAACTGTTTAAACAAACATAGGCGAAATTTAGTATTTGCCGCCCCTTACGTATAAATATTTTATCAAATATTTTTTTTTATACATAAAAATTGTCCAGGAAAAATGCAGCCCTCGGAGTAGGCCTATGTCGCCTAACCCTTGAGCCGGGCCTGCAAATAAATGAGTAGTTTCGCAGATTATCCGTGACCAACAATATACCTTTTCACATTTATATATATTAGTTACTGAGTTGTTAATACATTTTTTATAATACGCATTATAATAAGTAATCGAATATTTATTTTTATTAAATACATAAACATTAACGTTTTTATCATATTAGATTTGAGACATTTTGATCTAAACTACTTTGAATAAATTACATTTTTTATTAAAGTTTAGAAAATAAGGTTTTCAATATCTTTAAAAATTTAGAAACTTTCGAGCACAACCAAAACGTTTTGATAACGACGGAAACTTTCGTTTTCGTAAGAATTTTCTATCGCAGTTTATTTTTTTTTATTTCTTTCCAGAGAAAGTTATGTTTGTTAAACACGATTACCGACGTTTGTTATAGTATTCTATTTGAGTATATTGTTTTTTCCATAACTTTTTTTCGTTTGTTTTACCTGGTAATCTTACTAACATTTACTCACTACGAAAATGCATTTTTGTTAGGTACATTGATTCATTTCGTAAGTGTTGGGTATTCATATTACGGTTCTCGAAGGAATTTAACTTTAATGTTTTTATTATGACATCAATATTTTAATCGTAGTCTAATAATTGTTAGTAAACTTCAAGTCGGAAACCTAAATAAATTATTATTACTACTATCAAAATGTTATGGTAAACTACGCAATATTAACTAATTGCCATTAATACCTACTAAAAATCAAAACTAAGAGTATAAATTAAATTCCAATACTTCATACATTTAAAAAAAATGAATTCGATTTACATAAATCATTTGATTACACTACTGAGTGAAAATACTTGATTAAAAATCAGAAAAATAAACAATATTCTATTTATGCTTAAAATATTAACACAATATAATATCAAATGGTTTGAATACTTGTTTGAAAATAAAATGGAAAAATATCAAATAAATATATATATATATATATATATATATATATATATATATGTATATGTATATTCACGTTATATTGCTTTATGTAAAATATTTTGTGTTTCTGGACAATGATAATAACAGTACAAAAGTAATCTCGTTGATTACAGAAATATTCAATTAAAATATTCATCAAAACACAATAAAATCGTTGTTAAGAACTATCTATGAAGTTTCAATAAAAATTCAAATTTAACATATTTCTACATCATTTAATAATTAAAAAAACTTAAAACCATTATTTTGTCGTACGATTCAAATAAAAAAAAAAAATAGCGTAAAACGCTCTTTTACTGTCCGAATTGATGCATGCAAAATAAATACATAAATTAAATTTTAAAATAAAACTACCAAACTATTTTGTAATAGATTAAAAATATGTGTGAGTAATTGACTGTTGTAA
The DNA here is from genome assembly GCA_034509805.1 of Sipha maydis. NCBI lineage: Eukaryota > Metazoa > Arthropoda > Insecta > Hemiptera > Aphididae > Sipha > Sipha maydis. The sequence goes on from JASXSY010002660.1 coordinate 8,786, forward strand.
TGTTGTTTGTTTGAATATGAAATTTTTTCTAATGGTTTCCAAATGAATAAATTATTGACTACTTTATACTACGAGTATATAAATTATTTTATCATCAACTGATAGTTTTCTTTTACACCGATGAATCTGGCCACGTTATAATGTACGATTTCACCTTCGTATAGACTCAGATTCATCGTGAAATTTAAACTATACCGCTAGGATACGGAAAAAGCCCGACTGTTTAGTTTGCAGTAGTCATATCTAAAGCGTTACTGATGACGGAAATTGTTAACTTGAATTGCAAAACGTATTTTATTTTATTTTTTTCTATGATCTAATTACCCAAATAGGTATCCACTACCTTTGTGAAGTTCCATTAGATACTTCGAAAGTCTGACAGTGTTGTGCATTGTTATACATTTTACACGTGTTCGTGGCCCCTTTATTCAGACCCTTTTAACAGTGATTACATTTGTAACACAACAACAACATTAATGCTTTATTTGAACTTTTCACATTTCACATGTTGTTAATTTCTGAATAGATGTGTGGTCCGTTCGTTTGGTTGCAAAACCGACCTGGACGAGAAATAGAATCCATACAAACTCAATCGGTTATATTATGTTTGATTGTTGACTTTTGAAACGATATTAGAGATTTATAACACATAAGCGTTATGATGTGGTACGTATTTGCTTTAGAAACTTGTACCATAATCCCATAACGATGTAGCACTCATAGTGACGTAGCTATGTACATTATTATCCGAAATTAGTGTTTTAACAATGCAATTGGTTAATATTGATATTGTTATAATGTTTTATATAAATCGAAAATGAAATAAAAAATAATATTTATAAACGTAATATCTTAAAAAATTGTCGAACAGTTGTAATTTATTATGTAGAACTAGTTTCTCAATCATATTGATAATCCGTATATCTTATATCCGTATGATTAAGTTGGATCTCTATGGATTAACAATACGGCCGTATAAAATTTCATTTTTTCTTCGACGTGTTACGGTTGCTATCGAGCTTAGTTTTTCGTAATATATAACGATCAATCACTCATTAATGTTAAGTTCTATAGAACTGTTTAGAGCAGTGACCACGGCTAATAATAACCTATTTGGGTTGTTTATATTTCTCATCGATTTTCATTTTATAGAAAGTAACACTTTTGCAGCTTCTTGGTCTGAACAAAAAAAAAAAAAAAAAACGGTAAAAATAACCGGCTGTTACGTAGACCGTTACTGAACACGTCTGTGTTAAAATATGTTCTATAGGGTTGTAAGACCTATCGAAGCTGTCCTACGCACCTCAGACAACGAAAAACTAACGAGCATCTGAAACGCGTGGACTCGTAATTCGACTTTTCACTTCAAGTAGGCTGCAAACTTACAATCATCAACCCACCCGTATCACCCGTATTTTACTGAGCCCATGGAGTTTACGATCAGTGTTGAGACTAGATAAGCAACATTTATCTAGATATAGATAAAAGATAATTGTTCTAATATTATTTAGATTAAGATAAGATATAAGGTTTTTTAATTATCTTAGATAAGATAAAATACAAAAAAAATTCATCTAGATAAAAAAAAAAAGATGAAATTTAAATAATAAAAATAATTTAATTTAACCAATAGTTAAATTTATATTTTACTATTGGAAATTAACATATCTACTAATGATTAAAATCTTAACATTATGTACACTGATTTTTTAAGCATAACAAGGTTACATAGATAACAACTATTAGTATGCTACAATTTTCTTTATAAATGTTTACCTATTTTCATTTATATAATTTAAAAGATTAGTACAAGTATAATTTGTGCGTTAATATTGATTAAAATTTGAACATTACATATTCAATTAATTACTATATTTTATTTTAACAGAAAAATGAACCAATATAAAAGTTTAAATTGTTAATAAACAACTATTTCCATAAAGCATCTATAAAACATATATATATACTGTATTTGAAGAGTAAAGACCATACAAAATTGGAAAGGGAAAAAATATGATAATCACATTGCAATTATTTGTTAATTTTATTTTTTGGTTAAATGTTTAGAATAAGGTGAATACATAAAAAAATTTCTCGGTTTACGTATTTTATCTAGATAATTACTTAAAAGATAATGATTTTTTTTGTCTGAGATAACCACTAGACCATTTAACCTATCAACATTTTCATCTAGATGAGGTAAAAGATAAATAAATATTATCTAGATGTAAAATATCTAGATAAATTTATCTAGATTAGTCTCAACACTGTTTACGATAATGAAAACCGCAACATAAATTAACAGTTCTTATCGTGATTTTTTTCCCTTTTTTCAGCAGGTAAACAGGCACATTTTAAACATATTAGTGAGTTTTGTGATTAAAATATCGTTGTTACAACGCCATAGTGGCGACGCCGTACAACGATTCTTAACCTTATAAATACACCGATGCGTCTATTGTCGGTGAGTTAAAATTCCAGTAGAATTTCACTTCAATGTTTGTGCAAATTTCAGCTGGGGCATTAAACTTTACCGTGGCTTATTTGGCCCTGGCCGTAGTTTCGTCCATGGGCATTATTCACGTGCGTATAACTCATCGAAACGCTTACACGGATGAAAAATCAACGCAGGAGTGTACAGCCGCGTCCATAAACCACGGCGGTCGACGTCCAGGGTTCAAGTGCAGGAATAATTCCTATGATTGTTACAATTATTGTTGACTTCGGAACGGTTGATACGATTGAATTATTCGTCCCCGCTCGTCCGCGATAAAAATACCTATTGCACGTGTTATTTCGTCAACCCTTCGGGCGCGGCGGTAAAATAAAGCACACGAGTCCCGATACGGTTTCGTTGCGATAGAAAGACTATAAATGTATACAAACAGCAGGAGCGCCGTCGAAAAACTCGATTGTTCTGCAGGTGCGATAATCGGAGATAGAAAAATCGGCAAACCCCCTCGGAAAGCCTGTTATTATATTATACGCCTACGCGCGCGCGCGCCACACACCTGTCTGGCCGATCCCGCGGGCAGAAGGGGGACCGGATTATTCTCGCGATCGATTGGGAAAAATTTCCAACAGATATATAAACACGCGTAGCGTGCAGTGTTATTATAGCATTGTGAACATTTATAGGGAATAGGAATGGTTCGGTCTCCTTAAGTACCACCGGGTTAGTAGACGATTAAAAAGTCATTAATATCTCGCCGAGTCGGGGGGTCCTTACTGTACAAGTGCGTACACCGATCTGTATATCTTACTCTCACAATGGTGAATACCATAAAATTCACTTTCCGCCGAAAGAAAACCGAACAGACGATTGACAGTTTTGCGGACATTTACCGATCTCGACAGAAACAGTTACCGTCTGCGTGTACATCAAAAGTGAAAAAGGTTAGGGTCGCTATTTGATGGCGTGGTACGTTTAAAAAGAATTTCCGGGCAAAGGTTTTTTTCTTTTTTTTTTTTTTTTTGTCTCGTTAACCGTGTTATGGAATAAAATATTTTTTATTCGTGTACACGAGAAACTATCGATGAAACCCGTACGGGAAAGAATATTGCACACACGCGCGCACACGTCCACAGGGTTGAAAATAAAAACTTTAGGTAATGGTTTCACGGGGGGGGGGAAAAAATTAATCGTAAACGTTCAACAGTCGACCGATCCGGTAGAATAAAACATTTTCGTGTTCGAAAGACATCGATTTGTCGTACATCGTTGAAAACTGTACGCGATTCGTCAGCAATACGACGGTGGTCGTCACGAAAGTCGTACGCGACGTGAAACCAATCGAGCGGATTTTTCAGTACTAGAACAAAACTCTAAACCCAAGCGTACGGAAGCGATGTAGCGAGAGTATTGGTCGCAATCGAGTACGCAAACACACGGCAGTATTTTCACGATCTCGAAACGGGTTTCGTTCGATACAGTTCGTACGGAGACATGAATCGTAATATTCTATTAGGTGTATCTAATTGGCATTAAATTCGGTGCACCGGCGGCCGTACACGTTGAAGCACAACCGTGTGCGCGGTACACGTTATGAAACATTATCGGTGGATTTTTGAGTCGGGTCGAGATTATCGTTTCCCAGTCGGGGCAATATCATCGCGATCAGTTATCGCGCGCTCTCGGAAAAAAAAGAAGAAAAAAAAAAAACCCCCAAAGGTATGTACTGCGTTCGTCGCGCGACAAGGGATCCGTTTTTTGATGCGGCGGTCGTGCGTTTATCCGAAATAGCTGCGGTGGCGGCGACGGCGGGCGGTTCCGTGTTATATTATAATGCATGGAAACCGGACTGCGGGACGCGGCGGCATGTTTGTACACGCTTAGACAGAGATATAGACGCGCGTAGACGAAGACACATTGCTGTTTCGTGTCTTCGTGTACATATATTATGCGTATACGAGCGCGGAAGGTTATTAAGATATTTTCATTTTATAATTCAATTTTTTTTTTTTTTTTATGTAATATTACACAGACACACACACGCTAAAATATAAACATGTATGTGTGTGTGTGTAATATAAATAATACCTATACCTATACAAGGCGGGTACGGTAAGGAAAAAATAAAAAAAAATAATGTTGAAACACGATACCTAAATGAGCCCCGACAAATATCTCATAATATTATACAACCGCACACGGCTCGGTCCCTTTCGTGTATACCTACTCAGTGTCACATGTCAACTGATTAAAACTGGTTTCCATGTATTCCTATTTTTTTTTCCCCCTTCTTTATCAAATCTCGTCATTAAAAGCGTCACTCCGTATAGAATCGATCTCTCGGTTGTATAAATGTATATAAAAAAAAAATAAAATAAAATATAATAATAATAACAAATAAAAGGACCACGATAGTAGTCGACGGATAAAAAGAAAAAAAGACAACATCAACAACAACAACAGCGACAACGATTTAAAGATTTTGTAAAAATACAATGATCGAAAATCGTTCTGAAAGGCTTGATGTCCATTAATCATGCCGCGAAGATCTGTTAGACGATTTTTATTTTCGTGCACCGCGCCGCCATCAGTGACGACGTGTCGGCGAGACATACTCAACCGGAATAGTTGGCATATTAGTTACATAAAAATATGTATAAAGTATTTTGAATAAAAACGAGAAACGATTACAATAATATATGTTCACTACATGCAGTAGGTAAAATATTAATTTTCTCTTGAGTTATAATAATTGAAATTGGAAAATATTTTACATATATAGTGTATTCTCGAATAATTAAATATCGAATAGCAAATGTATATACTTAGCGCTCTAGGTTTAGAGCACCGAAAATAATAAATTCCAGATTTTTTCCCTCGACTTCGATGAAATAACATAACATTTTCCGAACTTTATTAGACATTGTTATTGTTCGTACGATTTTAACAATACATTTTGTCAAATCGTAATTAAAGGAAATTGTACAATAATTGTAAAGCTCGTTCATTTCAAACTTGTAGTGATTACATCGAAAATCAGTTTAAGTACAGTTTTCGAGTCTGCTGAACATTAGTCGACCGTATTATATCATATATATTTAGTCAATATACTAATCCAATTCAGTGTCAGACAATTGTTATCTTCCGTAAAAGAAATATAATCGAGTAAAGTCAGTGTCATATATTCGCAGCTACTGATGTTAAAAATGTTATAATACGTATATTGTACATGTTATGTATAGTATCTTACCTTTGTGTGGCATCTTCCAGAACGGTTCGTTTTCTCTGCAAGGGAAAGGCCCGAGCCCCCCCACCCCAGCTCCAAGCAACGTCTTGACGGACCCCCACGTCCCTCCTCCGTAAAGTCCCAACACCTGTGAAAACGAACAACAATCATTATGGTCATGTGAAAAATAAGCGCGAGTACAAAATCACAGTTACAAACACTTGGGTAAGCTAAACATTCATGAAAAATAAATAAATAAATAAATACGTATTACACGTAGCGCACCTAACCGCCTCCTGGTGTGTACACTATGTTCTCGTCCCTACGTGATGACTCATGTACGCATCCTCTCGGGTGTACTGCCCATTAAAATACCATAAGATTACGCGCGGCGGAAGACTTAAATCGCACGTCCGGCAAAACGGCGAAGGGTCGGCTTAAATGTTGGTTCGAAGTGCGGGTACGACGCGACGTGTAAGTGAACGTTTGCACGCGACGACGCACACCCGTCGAGGGATATCGCCGCCAACAGCGCCGGCACACGCACACGGAACTCGTGTGTAACGGAAACGAAAAGTTACTTCGGACGCATTCGTGTTCGAGGGCGGTAAATGATTTCTCGAATGAACCTATACCGAATAATCGCGACAGCTGCGTGATGTGCGCAGGACGACCGTACTGCTCCGCGCATTGTACGTCGATTATTGTATTGACGACTAAACGTGTATGAATACATGAATGTGTAAACAGAGGAGTCCAGAAGTTAGCGCCACCCCGGGAACGTATTTCTGCAACGTGCGCCTCGAGATTCGCAGAAAAGAATAATGGTAAAGCGTTTATTTGATATACGTCAAACCCTCTGTAGAACACGCCGGGCCCGGCTGTGGTCGATAGCTACAACAGCCTATTGTGCGGGCGGATTTGCACACGTCGAAACACATTGGCAAGTGTCGATGAAACCAAATCGTCACACAAAATAGACGTTACTGCGAGCCATTAAAAGGTTAAACGGCTAACGAGGGGAAAAAAACTTTAAAGAATTTGATTTGATTTTGTGTTTTTTTTTTTTTTTTTACGGTCAGTACGGGTTGGTAGTTTTACAATGACGCTCGGTATGTATGGAGATAGCAGACGTCAATGTTTATAATAACGCTTTTCGAACAAAAAGGTTTGCACACGCACGAACCCGGCTGAAACTGCGAAAAGAGTTCGTGTGTACAAACGTATTATAGTATCGAAAATAATCAGAAATCGGGTTGGTCATTTTTTCCCCTTCTTATTAAACATTATACTCGCCGAGGCCCGTACAGCACAGCATTATACTTATTTCCCGCAGCGGAAGAAGAAGAAAAAATCGTGATCCCTCTTTATGCTGTTTTTCGTACTCCGCACTATAACAACGTCTTGTGTGCACACATAACGCGATCCGATCCTCGAATATACTTCAAAATGAATGCGCGCAGGTCGTTATTATATTCCTTTTCTCGATTTGTTTAGTAAATTGCTGCTGCGCACGAACCATCTACGTGCACATTTGATATTGGAGTATGTTTCTTTTAAATATTTTTCAAATCGGAAACGACTACGCACCGAGACCCGACCATTCATCTTTGAACATGCGCTTGTAATATGTGTAGGTACACACCGGTGTACGCTCACAAAGCGGCGTCAAAACGTGCTCAGTGATCGCGTACGCGTACACGCGACGTACAAACGCATATACATATTTAAACATGATTATAATATGCGACACGACCAAAGCAAGTGGGCACTTGACTCGGCGCGCGTATACGTGGTTACGTAGTTAGAGTGCGCGAAAACTGCCGGAGATCGTTTAAACGTCGTACAGTTGTTTGTATAGACGACGACGAACATAAAAAAAAAAAAAAAATAAATGTTTAAAAAATAAAACTCTTATTCTTTTTATTTATTTATTTATTTTTTTTGATAGGTCACAATTTTCACTTCCCCCTCTCCCCCGACATTCCTGACCTGTACATGCATCAGAAAACTATAAGAACGTTCCTCCGCACGCGTGTGCGTGTTTCATGAATAACGGTCGGTAACGGTGTGTGACTGCGGCGGTGGACAAACTCTCATTAGCGACTTCAAAAGAAAACGCGAGACTTACACGACCGGGTTCGGTGCACGCGAGCACATACGGCCCACAGATGTATGTGTGTACTTACACACACTCGAACCGCCGGCGCGTTTTCGGATCGACTCGCGGCGACGGGGGTTTTGTATGAGAAACGACGGAAAAATATAATTGCGCACACCGCAATAATGTATTCGTTAAGGGGGTATATTTTTCGTTTCATTCTCCCCTTCCGCAGGAATGAAAAAAAAAAAAACGAAAATATGCAAAGGAAACGGGCGTGTGCGACAATCCCTTTGAACTGCGGGTTATTTTATTTTTCATTTTTTTTTTTTTTGTACGCGATTTACACTAATTACCCGCAACCGCGGTTTTGAATCGTGTTTTGATTACAACCGACACGCGACTTCACTGTGAATAACGATTTGCAACCGCAGTTCGAATTTCACCCGCACACGTACACCGATCGCAATTCGCAATACACATACGTGCGAGTGTGCGCGCGTACAAGAGAGCCGCGGACGAGAGAGGGTGCGCGCACGCGGACGCACTTCTAAAAGTCTGCGGGCCCTTGCTCACCGGTTCAGGGCGTGCGATGACGCACACGTGTTTATCGGCGTGTTCCCCGTAATCGTTTGGCCGTGATGCGACGGCGGCGGACCATCGACAATTCGCTGTTCGGAAACGGTTTCGGAAAACTGTCGTTCCGCGATCGCGTGACCGGAATATCGTACGATCCACGGCCAACCGTTTGTAGGCGTCGGTGCAGGCGCAACGTCGGACAAATGGTGATCGCCACACGCAGTTAACGTTTCGTCCGTTGTTTTCGACCCGAGTCCAGGAGAGATATTTCCTCGATATTTCATTTCGCCCCCGCGGATCATAAGTCGTGAACGCTTTTGGCCCCGTCATCAGACGTTACAACAGCTTCACTTGTACTTTTCTGTTACGTCACGCGATATGCGCTACGGCAGCAGTGAACAAATCAATGCCCCTGTTGCGTTCAACCAGAACCGTTAAATGTATTTAAGACGCTGTAATTGCACGAAAAAATATTACTTTTGGCGCGGCTTACAGATGACGAGTGAAATGTTTTTCCGGCATTCTCTGGGCTTGGCTTCAACAAAAACAACAAATAACGTTTGCGCGCGAGTTAATCGAGAATACGTAATGAACTTTCGGTGAACACGTGAATTTACGGTTTACACGCTTAAGTTTATTATTCAGTCGTTTACGAGGAAGCATTTGTTTTCATTTTTATTTCGTTGTTTCGAATATCGTTTTACATAGAGATAAAAACTCGTTACTCACGTGTTCTGGCCGATACATTCGGAATGGATACACGCCGCCATTATTTCATACATAATAGTAATAGTTATACCCAGGTGCATAAAAAAAAAAGAATGGATTAGGAGCTAAATCTCCTGCTCTCAAAACGGTGAGAAAATTTATAGTCAGATACCTAAAATTGTTTACCCACGACCAACAGTCAATAGTTATTATCCGCGTAGAAGACATGATATGTAAACGTTATTAAATTCAGTTTCACGCCGTTGTTTGTTATTCGTTAATAATTTTAGTTGTGGGTAGCCTTCTCAAAAAATATAATTTGAACTAACGTTTTAATGTTATTCAATCGTAATAATTATGTTAGTGTTCGAAACAAAGACATTTACAGTTGTAATGTACTCGATTATATTTTATTAACTATTTTTCCTGGAGTCGAAAATATCTTTACACAATTCATATTTCAGGAACTATTTCGTTGCCCCCGTCTCTAGATCATCTCAATCCTATGGGCGCCTGTGGGCGTAGCCCTTGAAAACCTTGTAACTGTACTCGAGCGTGTAACGAGCGGCGACGGTTTTGGTAACATTAACTATGCGTGTTTTGTTGCAGATGCTTTACACGCATATAATATAATTTGATGTCACGTCGATACGTCGTAGCTATAGTTAACAGGTTATAACTTCGCGATTATGTATACCTATACACGATCGGTTTCGAGCGCAATAATGGTGCGCGCAGTGTTTGCGGACGAATAATAATCGAATTTCGCGTACGAATAATTTAATTCGATGAAATTAAATCGCAGGCGATGACATTATACTCGTATATATAATTATATTCAACGTGGCCCCGCCCCTATAGCCG
>JASXSY010002661.1:0-41507 GCA_034509805.1 Sipha maydis
ACGCTATCATGAAATATATAAAGCCTATTGGAACAAGAAAAAATCGTAATAAAAGTACAGAAAGAAATATACAACCAATCGATAGAGAAAGGATCGAGAAAATTTATAACACGATACAGTCATCACGATCACCTTCGCCAAGATAAGAGTAAAAAGATAAATAGATAAATAAATAAATAAATAAAAAGATAAATAAATAAATAAATAAATAGATAAATAAATAAATAAATAAAAAGATAAATAAATAAATAAAAAAAAATAATAAATAAAAAAATAAATAAATAAATAAAAATATAAATATAATTTGAATTAAATGTTAAAAATATTATACACTAACATACATTTTAGTCCACAGATAAAATTCGTTATCGTTGATTTTGAATTCATCAATATCAACAAAACAGACTTATTATTGGTATCAGGAGCATTATGCCATAGCCTTAATAAATATAAACCAGTTAAAATGCAAGGGAGACCGATCATTTTGACGGAGGATAATAAAATAAGAATGTTCAACAGACGGAATGTGGAAAACCTGAAACGGTATCTTGGAGGGATATTGCGGAAGAAACCAGACGTGTTACGACCTTTATTGGGGCAGATTACCTTGAGTGTCGAGCATAAGGGGGCAACAAGTCTAGGTTCCGCATTTATTTCCAAATATTTATACTCAGATAATACACAACCTGTCATTGTGACATGGAGTGGTTCTATGGACATAAAAGTTATGAAAAAATTAAGAATACCTGGAATAAAAAAATATATAGATATAACAAATTATGACGAGAATAATGATAATACTTTTAGCCTAAAATTAGTGGACGTAAATAGTAAAAAAATAATATATACAGAAGTGATAGGACATATAAATAAAAACGGGAGAATATTAAACCTAAAGGAGACACACAATTTAATTTGTAGTGAGGAACATGATTTAACACATTGTCACGATCCTGTTACGGATGTGATACTAACAAAATGTATTTTTAACTATATCATGAGTAAAATGCAACCGAAAAATTTATTTAGAATATGTAAAAAATAATTATAATTTTATAAAATAAAAATAAAATAAAAAAAATTAAAAAATTTAAATATATAATTACAGATAAAAGAACAAGACAATTCAGAATTGTAAGTAAAAGAGAAATAAAATACATATATAAAAAAAAAGGGGTAAAAAAAAAAAAAAGAGAAAAATGAGTGAAGAAATAGAATCCAGAACAAACAGAGCAAAACAATTCTTAAGACATTTAAGTACATTTTTAAAAGGTGAGAATCATGAAGAGAGAGGATCACATGAAAGAGGAAGTGAAGTAGAATGTTTTACAGAACATATGAGGAATGCGAACAGTTGAATGAGAGAACCATACAATATCGCAGAGATAATACACATATCAAGACCTATTATGGGATTTGCTCAGGAAGTAATAGATCCATACACACAAAACTTAATTTGCAATGAGTTAGGATCAATAATAGATGAGTTAATTGATGATGGAGTCTTATAAAAAAACAAAAATATAAAAAAATTTTTTTATATATAATAAACATTATGGGAGTAAAAAAAAAAAAAAAAAAAAAAAATGTATAATTAACATTAAAATATAAGAAAATTGTATAACTAACAAAAACATTATATTATAGTAATATTGTAAACTATACTATGTTTTACTATCAAATAATTAATTCATATTATATTCAATAAATATTAAGAAATTATTGTATTCGATTATAATCAAACATTGTATCAGAATTTTAAAAATCTAGTTATGTAAATCAATTATTATTTTTAAAACCATTGTGAAAATTTAAAATATGTCAATTATTGTAATATGTAAACATTGTAAAAGATTGTAAAAGATTTCCATCTAAGGCCGGAAATCTTTCTTTTCGCGCGGAGGTGTTACGGACATGTATGATGAAGGTCCCGAGATAACCATTAACAGGGGGTTATATGAATAATTAGTAAATGTATAAATGTTACATGAACACATTCTCAAATTATCATAAATATGAGTGACATATGAAAGGTTGTAGAATGTAAGAATTGTAAAACCAGCCAACTAACAAAACAGGGTTGGGCGTTCAAAGATATTTGCGGATTAAATAAATTAACATAAAAATAGCAAAGACAACGTGTATATTGCAAAACCAACGAGTCCAACCACTAAAAGGTTTGAACTATCTAATGCCCATAAGTGGATGTATTAAATAAACATGTTTATAATTTAATCATATCCGGGATAAGTAGTTTCGCATAAGATCTTAGTATATAAGGGGGTCCTCAACAGACCAAAAGTCAGATGTGTTTAAGTCCGGACACAGCAAGCACCTTCACGCCACTCTACATTGTAAATGTTTTATCGCACATTATTTTAATAAAAAGTAGTAACTTTAATTTGAAGTCAATCTTATTTATTAAATCCTCTACCATCCCTATTGATTCGACGGCACGCAACACAAATTTGGCGCAGTCGGTAGTTCTTTTTGAAGAGAATTTTCAAATTCAATTCACGGAGGCAGTCACTACATAGCTGATCACCGTCGAAGAAGAAAAATTGTACACACTTTCAACTTCGTCAACTCCGGAAAGAAAAGAACCGTGTTGCAGTCAATCAAAAGAAGAGGAAAATGGCGACGAAAAGCAGTAAAGTAACAATGATGTCATCAATAGCTTCACTGTAAGCATTATTTTAATTATTTTAATTAAGTTGACATTTAAAAGGGTGTAGAATTAAGAGAAAATTGTGAAAATAAAAATAATAAGTAAATGAAGTAAAATAAAATAAAAATAAAAATAATAAAATAATTTATTTTTAAATAAAAAAATAAAATTATAAAATTATTGAGTATTAAGTCAGATGTGTTTAAGTCCGGACACAGCAAGCACCTTCACGCCACTCTACATTGTAAATGTTTTATCGCACATTATTTTAATAAAAAGTAGTAACTTTAATTTGAAGTCAATCTTATTTATTAAATCCTCTACCATCCCTATTGATTCGACGGCTTGCAACACCATTCCAAAAGTATAATGAAAACATAATTAAATTTTGTTTTCTAAATTCTAAATTCTATAGCTCTTCAATAAAAATAAATGTATTTAACATATTTAAAGCATATAATTATAAATTAGTATTAAAAATGTAATTCAATGTTGTTTTCTTATTTCTGTAATTTCAAAAAAGTAACACCGAGTGAAAAGATTAAAACTATAAGATTCTTCTCCTACATCATATTTTAAAAACACATTCAATGCATTTAGAAAATGTAATACATACCATGTTTTATTATTTTTATATCTGTCAGTCTCTTCAATAGTATCATTACAGTCATTAGGATGTACGTTCCGCTAGCAATATTTGATAAGAAAAACCAGGGGCTCCTAAAAATCTATTGCTGATGACAATTTGTACGCAACGTTGCCTACCCTAAGTCCTTAAAAACATCTTTGAGTACTCTATGAAAAGTGTATTGATGATCTTAATTTTGCACAATGAGTTGCCTATCCTCAAATATCTATTGCTAATATTTATTATATTTTGTTTACCCAGTTCCCGAACAATGTTAATGTCACATAAATGAAAAAAGTTATCTATTGTGTATTTTCAGTATGTTAATCTTAGTCGCCACGGATTTGGTCTTTTAGAGTTTTGTTACTATACGTAATTTCACTATCATGCATTATTAATACTATTTAATTACGAGGCGACAGTTTAATAATATCTGAATTTTATGTAGGTAATAATTCAATTAAACAAATAATTTAATTTAAGGGAACTTGTCATTTCATTATCAATATAAGTTTATAGTTCTATGAAAAAAGTAGAAAGTTTTTAAATGAAATTATAGATTCAAAATTAATATGCCTATGTAATTTATAGATTCATCTCAAGATTCTGAAATAAATAATAATACTTTTATATTATAAAAGAATTGTTTTCATTGACGGGGGCCCCTGAAGGTCTTAATCCGGGCTTGGACAAAACGCGTGTACGTATGCCGTGCATTTTATGCGCGCACGTACCGACTATTACATATCTCTATAGGTTTCACATAATACTACGTAATATACGTGTGCTGTTCAAATTTAAAATAATTTAACTTAGTGTCTGCCTATGTTACTAACGCGTTTTTCAAAGCTAATGACATTTTATTTATTTAAATTTTATTCTAAGGCTTTTAGGAAATTTGGAATTATAAAAAAAGTGTAAAATGTACTTTTAATTTATTTTTGAAACTGGATCCGCACCTGATTTACCCATAGGACTTTTAATCGCTTTGTTATTTATAACAACACAAATTAATTTACACAATTATTTAGATCGCTTATTCTTTTTAAAAAATATAAAATATCATTATCATTATTACATTTAAATTCATTACAATATTGTTTTATTTTATCCTCGTATTGATTTGTTTTTGGCAAATTGACAATTTCATTTATTTATTTTTTTTTTTTGTCAATGCAGTCACTGCAAATGCATTGCACATCCGTAAGGACTCAAAAAAAAGTATAAATATTTTGGTGTCTAATTCTAACAAAATATTAAACCCAAACCTCTTGTACACGTTTTTGGTTCGACCATAATCTTCTTTTATAAAAGAAAATTCATTTAAACGAATTCTTTAGTGATTGTTCAGATTTTTGTGAAAAAACATAAAAATTAAAATTGGAAAACTTCCAGAAATTTGGTTTATCAATTATCACAATTATAAAAATGGTAATAACTTATAATTATATTTTACCATGTTTCAGGTTTTGACGGGTTATCATCAATAATGTGGCGACGTTCGGCCTACACGGCCGACGTTCGTCCCACAAGTGCCATCGACCGCGGTTACACCATGACCAGTCTCGGTTTGTTCCATGGCTGGTTCATTGGTTGTATCGCGCGTCGTTGCACACTAAATAATAAAAAATGTCGTTTCAGTTCTTCGCGTTCTGTTTCATCGGTCGTGTCCGCGTGTCGTTGGTTTTATTGTACTCGATTGTTAACGTGTACGACTTATGTTATTATTTAGTGTGCAACGACGCGCGATACAACCAATGAACCAGCCATGGAACAAACCGAGACTGGTCATGGTGTAACCGCGGTCGATGGCACTTGTGGGACGAACGTCGGCCGTGTAGGCCGAACGTCGCCACATTACTCCCCACTGTTGTTAAAAGGGCTGACTAAGTTTCGTTATGATTGCTTCGATATACATTTATTAAATATTCGTTTGTGTGTCAGTGCGTGGGGCAACTACTCTGTAGTGCGTGGATAGTGTTCTATTGACTATCGTTTTAACAGGACGAGGTTCCGTATTATGTTGAGGCGGAACGCTGATGCCTGCTGAGAAATACTCTCAAATACCCGTTGATTGTACTGGATGGGTAGGTTTCTTCGAGCATTTCTGTTGTTGATCCATTGTACTGGGATATCAACGGCTCCTCCGGGTGTGATGAGACACCAGGCGCTGTGGACTGCGCCGGGAGCGGGCTCTTTCATGAGCTGGCTGTCGAAGAAGACAGCTGATCCAAATGTCGAGATTGACTCATTGGATAGAGAAGTGGCGGTCTGCTCACTTCTGAGACAGGTCATGCCTGCCTGGGAAGTTGGTCTTGATATCACGAGTTGCGATGAAGAACCTACTTCGGAGAGAGTCGAAAAGATGACCTCTGTGTTTTTGAATATTTTAGTATTAGCAAGTACATTCGAAACTTGAACAAGGAATTCGTAATTGAATCCCGTGTTGGCTGGATAGCTTGGGAAACCTGCTTCATTGATATTGCAATCAAAGGCTAGGTTCTTGGGCTCAGCGCGGCGGGTACCTAATGGCCTAAAACCAAGTAAATTGGAATTGGGTTGTACTCCGCGGTACGTAACTTGTGAGTCGTACGGACCAGGTGGGTTATTACTCAATGATGCTTGGACAGCCTCAGCAAGTACACCCAGGCACGGAATCTCTTCATAGAGATTGTGGAGTGTGTTATCAACTCCGGCTCCTGGTTCAAGGAGCGTGCCGTAGTAGCCTCCATTCCCGTGGATGACATGTGTGGGAAGTGGTGGGAAGGCTGGAAACAGGTGCTGACCTGTTTTGGATACTGCGTTTCCAAGTTGGCGAACCTGAAGCAGTATGGGCTCGGGGATGACGAACGGGGTCGTCTGTGTGAGCGTGAGCAGTTGGTCCTCAGCTGGTGTGATTGGCTGAGAATTCTTCTGCTTGAGAGTAACGGCTCTCAACCATACCATGGCAGTGGTATAGTAGTCCAGATACTCTGGGAGCATGACTTTGGACAATGAGTTATCGTCCGTGATCAGCTCGGCATACGATTGGCGAGATATCTCAATCGCTGCGGGCGCCGATGGTGTGAATGTTTGGCGCGGTACCGTCTCGCGGACTGACATACCTGATGCGAACAGCGAACTGTCAGCAGGAGATGTTTCAGTGAGCTTCACTGATGAAGCATCGTGTGTGCGAGAGGCACGAGGAAGCACAGAAGGTGCGTCCTTGACCGACGGTGGAACACGTGAGTCATGTACGTTCGACACTCCAACGACTCCAAGCCGCGGGTGTCGCTATAAACCCAAGCAAATGTATTTTCGGCGTGCCACAACTCACTTTCCTCGGACATCGGGTCGATCAATACGGTTGTAGTCCTCTACCGGAGCGAGTGACCAGTATCCAGCAATGGCCGTTGCCATCCACAAAAAAAGGGCTGCAGAGGCTGTTGGGTTCTGTAAATTTTTACCATCGTTTTATTCCGCATGCCGCACTAATCCAAGCACCTTTGTACACATTAGCGTCGTCTGTTCGAAAGAAAGACGGACCGCTCCACTGGACACCGGACACACGGGAAGCCTTCGACAAGTGCAAGCAAGCATTGGCGAACGCAATTGTTTTAGTTCACCCCAGAGCTGACACACAACTCAGATTAAGCACTGACGCCTCCAGCACGGCAATCGGAGCAGTTTTGGAGCAGCTCACCGACAGTGTTTGGCAACCTTTAGGATTCTTTTCGCGGAAGTTGTCCACTACACAAACTCGCTACAGCACCTATGACAGAGAGTTACTTGCAGCCTATCAAGCCGTAAGACATTTCTTACATCAAATTGAGGGCCGAGTCACAACCCTTCGTACTGACCACAAACCATTATTACACATGTTTACGTCAAAAACCGATAAGTATAGTGATCGAAAGTTACGCCATATAAGTTTCCTCGCGCAATTTATTCACCAAGTGGAGCACGTCGACGGAGTAAAAAATGTTGTACCGGACGCTTTGTCCCGGTTGGAGGTCGCAATCAGCAGTGTGACAACTATGGACTGGAGCCAGTTTGTAGCCGACCAAGCGAAAGATCCGGAATTACAAAATATTTTGGACGGGTCCACCACCACATCGTGTCAATTGGTTCCACAGCAAACAGAACACGGTCTAGTGTATGTCGACGTGTCGCACAATAAAGTTCGCCTGTTTGTACCCGCATCACTCAGACGTAACATCGTCGAGTTACTCCATAATCAGGCGCACCCGGGCATCAACGCGACCGTCAAGTTGGTTACCGCACGATATTGTTGGCCCGGGATGTGCCGACAGATTAGGCACTGGACCAGGTGTTGTCAAAGCTGTCAGCGTAGCAAGGTTCATCGACATACGGTATCACCGATATTGCCTTTCGCACCAACTGATCGACGGTTTGGACATATTCACATTGATGTAGTTGGACCTCTACCGCCTTCACGTGAATTTCAATACATTCTCACATGCGTAGACCGTTTTACTCGATGGCCAGAAGCGTGGCCCATCAAGAACATGTCCACTTACATCATAGCCGAACACTTAGTCTCTCAGTGGATCGCCAGGTTCGGCGTACCGGATGTCATTACCACTGACCAGGGGAGGCAATTCGAGTCGGAGTTGTTTAAACAGTTGATGGAGTCATTCAGTATTCATCATATACGCAGTTCGCCCTATCACCCACAAGCCAACGGATTGGTCGAACGTTTGCACCGCCCGTTAAAAGCCGCACTAACCACGCACGAGTCCCCACAATGGTCACTTCGTTTACCCATCGTCCTGCTTGCATTCCGCAACCTCGTCAAGCCCGAGCTTGGTTGTTCTCCGGCAGAGTTGGTATACGGTACAACACTTCGCTTACCTGGTGAGCTTTTTCATACCTCCACTCCTACCGATAAGCAGGCACCGGAGCTGATTTCCACACTCCGACTTCAGATGCAGCGTTTGCGATCTACACCTGGGACTAATCACAAGAGGCAAGCTATTTACATTCCGCAACGGCTGATGGACGCTAGTCACGTTTTTGTTCGAGTGGATGCCAAACGTCCCCCGCTGTCACCCAGCTACGACGGACCGTACGTGGTCCTCGATCGTCAGGAAAAAACTTTCAAGGTCCAAATTAACTCAAGGCAACCATGGATCTCTATAGACCGGCTGAAACCTGCGTTCGTGCTTACTCATAACCCACCCCCGGATCATACGTATGCAGCTCAGGATAGTCAATGTTCCAAACTTGAGGTAAAAAAACGTGTACGTTTTTCCTTTGCTAGGGGGGAGTAATGTGGCGACGTTCGGCCTACACGGCCGACGTTCGTCCCACAAGTGCCATCGACCGCGGTTACACCATGACCAGTCTCGGTTTGTTCCATGGCTGGTTCATTGGTTGTATCGCGCGTCGTTGCACACTAAATAATAAAAAATGTCGTTTCAGTTCTTCGCGTTCTGTTTCATCGGTCGTGTCCGCGTGTCGTTGGTTTTATTGTACTCGATTGTTAACGTGTACGACTTATGTTATTAATTTTTCTATTTAATATAATAAATCTTTAACTATAAACGTATAGTGGTGGTTATATTTATTATTCGCTGGAGGTCTTTTACCTCCACACTGTATAATCTCTACAATATCATAGACATACAATTTTGAGGTTATGTACAATTTTGTTTGTATATTGTTTTCTTATTTACATATATTAACAATTTATTTATTCAATTCGATTTAATTATTCATACACAAATTAGAAATCTAAACAGTTAATTCATAACAAATGCATAGTTCAACATTACAGAGGTTTCATCGTAACCATTACATAGTAATTATTTACCTAGTATTTAATATGTTAATTCATTGCTGGCTTCTATAGATTTCCAAATTCTAGTTAAATATAACTATAAATCATTTTTTAAATACATAGAAATTATTAATTTATTTTATTTAAAAGTGCATAAATGTTATGTTTCATATAATAGTTCACTATACTAAATATTATTTAGATACAATATGTATTAAATATTTATTTTATAATTTTTAAATTACAATTCATTAATCTGATATATAAACATAAGTTATACAACCTATCCTCTTAATATAGAACCTAAAGCATAATATTTTTACATAATATATGTAATATAATACCAGGTAGCAATTCTTGAAAGTAATGCTGAGTTATATTGCCATATAAGATAACATTTTAAAACTAAAACATAAGGAAAAAATATAGGGATAGAGCAATGCATATTGATAATAATAATATTTAATGTTTGACATTAGTTACGAATTCACTTGACAGTGTATTCGCATCCAGAGAGAACCACGTGAAGGTTGTCAAACTTTCTCTCCGCACCCTAGGCAGCCACCATAGATAAACTGACTGCCATAGACGGGACCACAAAGGACCTGGACCACACAGGTCAGACCACACAGGTCTAATCAGTTAACTTAATGCAAATAACTAAAAATAATTGGCATAAGTGATTTTATAAATTAAAAACAAAAATTTAAAAATGCTCATTCCCACAGAAGTAATAGCACTACGTTAGTTTTCAATAAACAAATCATTAATGAAATTACATTAATTCAATACAATACTAATTTTTATAATAATACATTTACACATAAGTATATAAATGTTGATGGAACTTTTCATGTTTTCACTTTTGTTTTCTAGGTGTTAATTAATGATTTTCCTGGCACAAAAGACATTTAATGAATGGTTGATACAGCACTGAACTACATAATATTTTACTTTCATCACTTAGACAAAACTCGATTGCCTTTTGGATTTGGACTCACACAACAAACATTCAAATTCATCATTATAATCTAAAATCTGTCCCGCACTTGACAAACATTGTTGTACTATCCATCTGTTGCAAGTATCACATTGCACGCAATCCACACTGTTTTTGTCTATTGCTCTGTGATTTTTGTCTGTACACCCACAATACAAACAAATATCTCTCATGAAATCTGACTTTTTCAACAGCAGCTTTTTTAAGTAAATTCTATGTAACATTGGGTCAAAGTTTTTATTGAAATTAACGTTTTCAGCATCATTTGTTAACATACACTCAGCGTAGTACAACACATAGACCCCACAGTTACATTTATCTTTATGAATAGGATAGTTGTGTAGTATCTTTAATTCCATCTTAGGCCACACATTTCCTACTTTTCCATATACATGATTTTTTTTTTAACTCGCTAAGTAAACGAATAAAATATTGACGACATTTATTTTCTATACTTCCAAATGGGTCCATAAAATAAAATTTACCAATTCTAAAATCTGCGAAAGCAATCACCCAGTGGTTTCCGTTTATATGCAATGGCATTACAAGTAAACATTTTTCTGGAATTATTATACTTTTTAGGTATGTCGTTTTCCTTGAAGGCTGTGCATTATTATTCAGAATGCATGAAGTAGCACAGCTTAATACTTTAATATTAATATTCTTATGTTTGCAATGTATCTCTCTCAATAAACCCAATAATATATCAATTACAAAATTATTCAGCCACATTTTTTGTATGTTTTTTTCAGATGTATAATCAGATAGCGTGTCATAGTCACTGAAATAAAGCTGTGTTATCTCGGTAATATCTTTCACATCATTGTAGATTCCGACCACATATTCCAATGGTTTCCCATTCGTCTTTAAGACTGGACCAAAATAGTTAATATCCTTTGGTAATCTGTTTTCATATAGAGCCATGTTGGACCGCTGACCATCTACTGGAGATTTATAACTTTTTACAGATATCAAAGAATCAGATATTTTTGTAATTGGTGTTTCATTTCCATCTGATTGTATTGAATCAAATGATTCAGAAAGTACGTTTACACTTGGTGTTATACAATTATTGTACTCAACTGTTTTTAATAGTGGTGAAGGGTTGACAATGTTAACATCAATATTGGATTTGAGTTTTCTTAATGCAACTTTTAAATGAACTTTGAAGTAAAAACTTTTTTGTTTCTTTCTTGGTTTCCAATGTTCCTTTTCTTCACCTTTATCATCATCAGATGAAATAAAGTCAACCAATCTATTGTTTTTTTTACTGGTATTGAAAACTTTATTTTGTACTGGACGTTTTGTGCAATAATTATACGGAATGTCTAGAAGTACTTCTTTACTTCTACTCATAATTATTCTTCTAGTTGTCTGAACAAATCTTCCACATTTCATTTGCCGACATTTTTTGTTAGTCTTTAAATCACCAAACCAACTTTCTGCAGGAGCATTGCTTGCTCTTTCTGTCGTATGTAATATTCTAAACCGCATCACTCCAGTCCACATTGGGATCACTGGAATGATAGATCCCATTATATTGTTATGAAAATCAACATTGTATAATTTGTTTTTTTCCAATCCAGGAGACGTTGTCAATTGTTCTTTTACCTGCACTGCTGTTTTCAAACCGAGCCAAGAACTTGGAATCTTTAAACCGGTAAAATGTTTTTTCATCTCTTTTTTGTAAATCTAATGCAACATTGTTCTGTTTTATTACAAGTTCATCCATTAGTTGTTTATTTGGATCATCATTACCCAGCTCTGCCAAGATGTTCATAGCGCTCTCTACTTCTATAGTCATAAAGGGTGACAAGAATACTGTTGTGACTGCGACGAACCACTTATCCAAGCATTCCGTGGTGACTATGTTGAAAGTTGGTGAAATACATGAAACAGCCAAGCATGCTACAGATCCATTAGTTATTTTATTTTCATCTTTTTTATAGTACTTGTGGGCATCGTCAGAGATATTTTTAATCAAATGGCAACAGCAAAGGCTTATCAATGCCCTGCATTCAAATGTTTTCCCCTCAAACATAAATTCATAACATTTTTTTAAGTATTCATCTATTTCATTACATTCATTAAACGCTTTCACAAATCCTTTAAGTATAGCTGTAGAAAAATCACTAATAACATGTGCAATGAACTTGGCACCACACTGTTGTTCATAGAATTTTCGGAATTCAGTCAACCAATTTGTTATTGCACTAGCGGTTTGGGTAGTCGTCAGGTACTCGGCAATGAGAATTATTCTCTTATTACAGTTGATGGCAGCTGCATAATACAATAATAATTTTTCTTTTCTTTTTCCCGTCTTAAATAATGCCGGATCTGCTGTTGTTGCTCTTACAACTCCACCTGTTGCATCCACATGAATCTCAATTCGTTCCATTTTTTTTAATACATTCAACTGCTCTTGACTAAATAAATAAGTCTCAAAATCTTTTGACTTTGGATCAGAAACATACTTAATATATTCTAGACTAGTTTCTTTTAATAAGTGCATGTCTACTCGATCATCAGCTGCTTGATCATGTCGATTCTTTTGTTCATGATGTATCTTGTAGAATACACGATCAGACCTTATATCGCCCAAGTTACCTCGTTTCAATTTGCTTGGAGAGCTTTTTAAAATATACTCTTGTCGTAGGCTCATTGGTGGACAGTACATGGACATTTCTTTTTGTTTTTCTCGTCTTTAGCCTCTTAAGAACGTAGTTAACTTTCCATTGTGGCTATAATCCAGGCTGTCGCTCAGAACTGTCAAATGAGCACAAGCATCAATTCTCTAAACTTCCACTGCCTACGGTTAATAGAGGGAAGTGTGCGCCAGGTATCTACACCATAACGCAGAGTTGGATAGGAGATTGTTTTTGGGTCAACTCCTATGGTTGAAAGATATTTGAATCTCTCAGGATGAAGTCTAATGTATTCTGTTACTTCATCTGGCTGAAGGTTCTCTTCTTCAGTAAGAACATCGGCTGAGCGGATAAAGTTTGATGCGTCGGTTGGATCAAAACATGAGTAAGCTTGGCCTACTAACCGCGTTATAGTTTGGAACTTGTCATTAACCGTATGTTCTGGATAGATTGTTGATGCTACAATAGTGTCAATTGGTTTGTAGGGTATACCGTTATTATTGTAGTACCCTAGGAAATGGACTAGATTTCTGTCCATGACTTGGGAGCTTTTATCTGCATTAAATACCATTCCGAATTGTTCTTTTGCATACTCAGATAAGACCGTGAGGTCTATTTTGTCTGGAAGAACTAATACTGAATCGTCACCTAAGTAGATGTCAGCTAGAGGAAAATATCCTGTCATTTCGTAACATAGATACCTCATGACTATTGCATTTACAATTGAATCTATGATGTTTGTGAAACATGAGCCAGAGGGCACTCCACAATGTTTAACGTAACGTTCTCCGTTACTCATTCTAATGGGTGTGTCAATGAAATATTTCACAATGGCTCTCCATCGGCGTTTGGATCTGTAGTCTCTTACATTCCAAATCTTTCCTTCAGAGTCTTGGACGTGATTCCAGTCAATAGCCTCAGCTAATATTCTGAAAGCGTCTCTAATTAGCCAAGCTGGTATGGTTTTGTCAAACCTGGACCAGTCGCCTAATAGGACGGGTTTGGTGGGAAAACAGTTCACCATGGCGTTCACGTATGTCATGCCACCATTACCTATTTCTGTACCATAGGCAATAATGGG
Source organism: Sipha maydis (assembly GCA_034509805.1). NCBI lineage: Eukaryota > Metazoa > Arthropoda > Insecta > Hemiptera > Aphididae > Sipha > Sipha maydis. The sequence goes on from JASXSY010002661.1 coordinate 13,805, forward strand.
ATGAGGGTGGTTCTTGAGGACATCAAGAATTGGGTAGAAGTATGCGGCCTCAGCCATATAAACTTCTAGGGGATAGCCCCAAGTAGATCGAATCTTATTCTTATCTCTTGTAGCTATGTGGGAGCGTCCGTAGCAAGCTACGTCAGCTAATTGGACTGGAATTCCAGCCTCAATGTGGTACCATTTCTTCCTTATGGCGTCTAAAACGTTGGGGTCAGCTACTGCTTCACCTTTATTCTTATATCCTAAGGTTTTATATGGTATACCAGGACACTTACTTTTAGGTAAGTCTGGGTGTTTAGCTACTGCACCAGTAGTCAGAGGGACTATGGAGCAGGGTTTGAAAGCTAAATCACGACGAACACTTTCGAACGCAGCATAATATGCTGGGGTGTGGTTTCTTGGCGGCCTAGATTCTTTGTATTCAAGAAGATCTTTCTTTAAATCGTCAAAGTTCATGAATGAACGATGATATTTTGTCCTGACTGCAGAAACTGATTCTCGGGAAAAGTGCTTGTTGATGGCGTAAAGTGCATTCCTATCAATTTTCGCTTTAGCGTAATTGAAGGTGAATGGGATGCCATCGGGTTGTTGTTCTAACATGATTAATTTATTAATCAAGTTTTGAATTATTGGGTTCTGATTGTGTCGTTTGTTGCGAACATCGCTTCCTCAAAATAAAAATTGGGGGGGTGTGTGCTGTACCTTCTCGTGGTCCCCCCTGTCTAGTAGTGTTGAAAATACCTGTAATCCTAAACGCGTATGCCTTGAGATATCACTAGTATGTCAACACGAAGCCAAACAGCACAAACCAGGCGGCCGAACGTCGAAAGACCTCCCGGCCTTATTGGTGAAAAAAGCCCTTTTCAGGGCTACCCCTATGACAATCATGCTCTTCATGAGACCCGGGATAATAAAAACAAAAACAAAAACAAAAACAAAAAAATAAATAAGAGAATTTCAAAACCAAAAAAATACCAAGACAACAGTAAACTAAGTAACACTACAGGCAAGCTAGGCATAGATAACAATATAAAAATAGTACAAATTAATGTGGAAGGTTTAACTAGATCCAAAGCTGATATAATATACAAGCTATTCCCTGATGCAGACGTTTTAGCTATTCAAGAGACCCATGTACCAGAAGATGAAACAAACCGACTACGCATAGACGGTTTCCATATGGTAAACTACATTGGACACAGGAGGCATGGGTTGGCCACTTATATTAACAAGAAGAAGATATCCTCACTTAACGCCATAAATGTTGATGGAAACGAACACTCGCGTGGTATCCGTATAGGTGAATTAACCATATACAATGTATACAAACCCCCATCGTGCAACTGGACACCGTCGGTATTGCCAGTGTGCCAGCATCCCTCAATATATGTTGGAGACTTTAACTCTCACAGCACAGAATGGGGATATACGGCTGAAAATGAAGATGGTGAATTGCTTTCAAACTGGGCTGCCATAAACCAATTTAAGTTGATTTACGATGCCAAGCAGGGGGGTACATTTGAATCCGGAAGATGGGGCACGAAAACATCTCCGGATTTATGTTTCGTGTCCGAAGATCAAGACGGCCTACCACTCAGTGTAAATCGTGTAATAAAAAACAAGTTTCCCAAAAGCCAACACTGCCCAGTGATGGTGTCCGTAGGAATTATAATTCCGACGATTGACAAGCCACCCATGCCAAGATGGAATCTGCGAAAAGCGGACTGGTTTACTTTTTCAAAATACGTCGAGGAAAACATAAACCGAATAAAACCTGAGACGGATAATTACATAAGATTCGTAAAACTTCTAAAAACAGCGGCTAAAAAATCTATACCCAGAGGACACAGGCATAATTATACTCCCTGCTGGACGAAGGAATGTGATAATCTACTTAGTGAGTATGAAAAGGATGGGACCGAGGTAAACGCAAACCGCCTAATTGGACTCTTAGACGAAGAACGAAGGAAGAGGTGGCTAGAAGCCATGGATAATTTAGATTTCACCCATTCGAGCAGAGAAAGCTGGTCCCTTCTAAGGAAATTGGGTGCCGCGCAGCCCTCGTATACAGAGAATAAAGTATCGCCGAATGATGTCTCAAACATCCTTTTCAAAACCTCAAACATAAAACCTAATAAGTATGAAAAAACAAAGATTAAGTACGAATACAAAACAATATTTAATAGTTGTGTCGAAAGATCGGAAATAATGCTTGACTTTAACGTTGCAGACATAGAAATGGCCCTGAGCCTCTTAAAAAATGGCAAAGCCGCTGGAGTAGATGAGTAGTATATTACCAGAGTTCATAAAGCACTTAGGACCAAAGGGTAAATTATGGCTCACCAATTTTTTCTCATACGTCAAAAACACAACTACTCTACCTAAAGCATGGCGGGAAGCAAAGGTGATTGCAATCCTGAAACCTGGTAAATCAGGAAACGATCCAAAAAGCTATAGACCTATCTCCCTGCTGTCCGTTGTGTATAAGCTATTTGAAAGAGTACTCTTGGCGAGGATACAAATGAAAATTGAAGTCACTCTTCCTAAAGAGCAGGCGGGTTTCAGACAAAATAGAAGTTGCTGTGAACAGGTTCTATCAATGGTGACCCACGTCGAAAATGGGTTTCAAGAAAGAAAGAAATCGGGAGCAGTATTCCTAGACTTGACCTGTGCATACGACACGGTCTGGACGCGTGGGTTACTCCTGAAATTAGCAAACATTCTGAATTGCAAAATGACCCTCAGACTCATTGAATCCATGTTAGCAGACAGGAAATTCCGAGTTCATCTAAACGGAAATGTCAGCAGATATAAATACCTCCAAAATGGTCTCCCTCAGGGCTCGGTTCTTTCTCCAATATTATTCAATGCCTATACCGCTGATATAACAAGAACTATATCAAGGAAGTTCATTTATGCAGACGACGTGGGGTTGGTAGCCCAAGCGGGAACTTTCGAAGAGGTGGAAAATATATTGAACGTGGACCTTGCCAAAATACACGCTTTCTTTAAATCCTGGCATCTTACTCTAAACCCGAGTAAGTCAATCGCAATTGTTTTCCACCTTAGCAATAGAGAAGCGAACAGGAAATTAAATCTGGTAGTGGATGGTAATTCTATACCAACCGAAAATACACCAAAGTACCTAGGCATTAAGCTTGACAGATCATTAACCTTTAAACAACATCTAGAAGGGGTTAAAGACAAATTGAAAACACGAAACAATATCATCAGTAAATTGGCTGGAACAAGTTGGGGTTGTAGGGCAAACGTCCTACGAATTTCATCCTTGGCATTAGTTTACAGTGTCGCAGAATACTGCGCCCCAGTATGGGCTAGGAGCACGCATACTAAAAATGTCGACACTCAACTAAATCGTACAATGAGAATTATATCAGGATGTGTCAAATCAACTAAGTTAGAATGGCTACCAGTGCTCTCACACATAGCTCCCCCAGAAGTGCGTAGGCAAGCAGCAGAGCAAAAGTTGATTGAGAAAATACAAAACTCTCCAAGCCTTCCAATATATGATGACTTTTATAACGCACCGAACAAAAGATTAAAATCAAGAAATCCTATATGGACGGTAAAAAATAGTACAATCACAGAAGGGGACTTATGGAATTTGCATTGGAAGGACGTAGTAGCACCAAATAACCACCTCATTAGTGATCCAACTCAATTAGTTCCAGGTTTCGAATTCCCTCGTGCAACATGGACTGCCCTAAACTGAGTAAGAACTGGACAGGGAAAGTGCAATTATTTGATGCACAAGTGGGGAATGGTGGACTCTCCACTCTGTAACTGTGGCCAGATCCAAACTATTAGGCACATTGTTGAGGAATGCCCGGAAACCAAGTTCAGTGGAGGAACATCAGGTCTACATAATGGCGACAAGGAAGCACTAGATTGGCTGTGTAATCTTCCCATACGCTTATAGCATTTAATAGTTGTCACTTTGTAGCTAGTTTATTTAATTTATCTAGTTTATTTTAGTTATTTATTTATATTTACCTGTTATCACTTTTATTTTATTTTATTTTATTATTTACTTTATTCCGTTATTACTTTTTTGCTGTACACCAATACCATGCCATATGCAATAAAAAAAAAGCATCAATTGTTTTTTTCTCCACTACAAGTTTAAATTGTTTGCATGATTCATGTCGACAAATACCATAACATGTCAAATCTTTCTTGGTAATATTTTTATTCTTAATAGTCAACTCACATGAGTTATTTACAGTTTCAAACATTTCACGTAGCAAATCATTAATTTCATCTGAAACGAGAACATTTTTTTTGCTCTATACTGACGATTATATGTTTCAGTTCTTCACCCTGCAAATTCACGACTCCTTCTACTATAGTACACTTGTTGAAACCTTTTACCTTTTTTGATCCATCTGTTTTATTTAAATCTCTAATATTTAAGGGATATATGTTTTTAGAGTTTTTAGGCAACGCTTTTAAGTCTGCTTCTGGTGTGTTACAAACAATTATAGATTTATAACTTTTTTTTGGTGTAAATAAATCTCCAGTGTGGAAAATTTCTTGTTTACGTTTAGGTGTAATAATGGGTTCTTCGGTTTTATTTATTTCTTGAATAGAAGTAATTTCTTTTTCACTTTCAGCTACTTTTATTTCATAGCAGTTATCATCATTCAATTCAAATGGACTATTAATTAAATCAGGATTATGGATAGTAAAATCTTGTTCTTTGTTTTCAATATTATATTTAAATTTTTTGGATTCATGACTGGTTCTTTTTCAGGAGAACCATCACTAAACAATCTTCTCTTTACACTCCGTTTTGTATTTCTACTGAGATTGTTTTCTTGGTCCAACATTACAACATTATTTTGAAACAGCTCAACTTGACTAACAGAGGCTTCATCTTTTCTAAAAAATAGCTTGACAACGTTTAAATGTTCTTTTTAGATTTTTACTATTATAATTAATTTTTAATAGTTTGCATACTGATTCGACCACCTTATATTTATAAGAACAAAAATCATCTTTTGTATAACCATTATCTTGAAGCACATAAAGAAAATTAAAATCTTTATTTATTTTACCATCTAATGATTTTCTTAGGCTAGAATTAGCATTATTTAAAGCCCAAACTAGATTTTTTTTAGTCTTCTTGCAATTTCCTTTTCTTAAAACTTCACTACAAATGTCAATTATTGCTTTATTGGAAATACTTAAATTTTCAAATTCTAATTCAGGAAATTTTTGTTCAACATACTTGGTAATTTCTTCTATATTTTTTATCACACTCATTTTTACTACTAGTGAAAACTTTCCTTAACCACAAACAGCACTAATATTTGATTTGGTGAAATAAACTTATTATCAACTTATTAAAATTAAATTAATTTACTAAACTATGTTAACTAGTTTACTTAAACAAAATTTAACAAAAATTATATAATTTTATTTTTGGTATAATATAAATGTATGTATGATAAAAATATACTATATTTTTTTATGTATTAAATAGTTCTATTCAAAGTTTCATTTAATTAGGTAAATAATAGATTATTTGAAATAAGTAAATTATTAAAATACTGCCTTATAATGTTTATATTATTTGTTTTAATTTGTTTTTTACTTAAGTATTAATTATTTATGAAAATTATGCACCTATTTAATTATATATGGAAATATGTAGTAATAATATAAACAGTATTGAAATAACAATAAAAATAATTAATTCTAACCACCCATGGTCGGAAATTGACTTTTTCAACTTTTCCAACGCCAATATTTAGTGCTTAATTCCTGCCAATTCCTGCCACCATTTTCAGAATTCCTGCTCAGCTCCCGCCCCCGCAAAAATCAAATAACTATGGGTGGGGCTGGAGACACGTGTCCCCAGCCACACCCATGGCCGGAAATTGACTTTTTCAACTTTTTCCATCGCCAATATTTAGTGCTTAATTCCTGCCACCATTTCCAGAATTCCTGCTCAACTCCCGCCCCCGCAAAAATCAAAAAACTATGGGTGGGGCTGGAGACACGTGTCCACAGCCCCACCCATGGTCGGAAATTGACTTTTTCAACTTTTTCCAACGCCAATATTTAGTGCTTAATTCCTGCTCAACTCCCGCCCCCGCAAAAATCAAAAACCTATGGGTGGGGCTGGAGACACGTGTCCACAGCCCCACCCATGGTCGGAAATTGACTTTTTCAACTTTTTCCAACGCCAATATTTAGTGCTTAATTCCTGCCAATTCCTGCCACCATTTCCAGAATTCCTGCTCAACTCCCGTCCCCGCAAAAATCAAAAAACTATGGGTGGGGCTGGAGAAACGTGTCCCCAGCCCCAACCATGGTTAGAAATTTTTTCCAACCAAATGTATTTCGAGACTCCCGACTTAATTCAAATACCGTTATAACTGTTTTAAGTTCGGCAGTCATTATAAAATTTGTAAAAAAATATGTATTTTTAATTAATTAGTCTTTTTTTCTATTCGAATTAGATTTCATATTAATTAAAGATTTTCTTTCAAATTAAATATTTATTTTAATTACATTTTTTAAACATTTTAATTTTTTTTATTGATATATCAGTTTTTATTCAGTAATTATATAAATAAATAAATATTTTATAAAAAAAGCACAAACAAATATTTCAGATCGCCTTTGAGCACTCCGGATACCTATGGCATTAATAATCGCGCCTTACCACTTATGTACTACTAATGTACCTGTTAGTTCATCAGCATTTTAAACTTCCAGCACCAACCTATGAATCTAGTTGCCTTAACCCTCCATATAGACTGCAGGGCAATGTAATACTTACTATAACTTTTATATAAAAAATTGACCCTGCGTTATGTGTATGATATTATATACTCGTATACAATGCATTCAAACGAGGTTTATGAATACATATGGTAAATTATTATACATACTATTACATAGGTATGACAAAAATTATGTTAGAATTTTTTTTTTAAACTGTTGTAACATTATAAGATTCCAATGTTTGGAAAATGAATAATATGTATATATTTATACATATATTTTTATATACATATATATTTATACATATAAATATTTTCTATATTAGGTATCGTAAAGTCTTATTTCTAAATAATTGTAAGCGATGAAAAATAGATGATTTCTCTATATTATCATTCTTTTACAATAAATACAACGCTGTCAGAGAAATTTGTTCATTAATATTTATTTAGGAAACTTCTATTTGTCATTGCTTTTAATTATTTAAAAATAAATTCTTTAATCCTACAATTTACTGTGTGTAGTGTGATATTCTAAATTAGATTTAATTTTCGTCAATATAAATAGTATTATTATTTCTTTATTTTAACATTATATCATTCAAATCTACAAATAGCAGTATTTATTTTACCAATTGTTTTTAGTTCCAAATATAGAATACAATTTCCATTGCATAGTTTTCGAAATAGAGCGATTTATATTTTAATGATAATAACAATCGATAATTTTTCATTTGCTGTTATGCATTTGCGCGTAAGCGTTGATTATCGTGTTGTGGATAAAACATATTGTTTTTCAACAAACTGAAAAATTAATTAATATAATATTACGGTTTATACATATATTGTGATAAATCTCATTTATTCAAATGGTGGGCCGTAAGCCAAAAGTAAACCCAACAGAATGTGTCAACGCTGTAATGACTTTTAAAGAACGAGTTGTGACCGAAAACGAGGGGAAAAAAGTGAGTACTCATAATTTTTTTTAAATTCATTATATTGTTATAAGGCGTCAGTCTTATGTTATTTTACTATAACTTTTACATGCATTATTTTGATGTTTATAGAATTATAATTTAAAATATATTTATAGATGTTTAATGTATAGATATTTTAAAAATTAATAAATAAAACTGTTGATTTTTTTGTAATTATGGTTATATGCATATTTTATTGATTATACACTATTATCATAAGTTCAATTGAAACAATATACAAAAGATACTTAAAAAGACAAGATGGATTGGATAAGTTGAATGCATATTTCCGTGACTTCGAATTTGATATCATTGCGTGCTTATAAAATATTATGATATAATTTAAAAGCTTCAGTACCTACTCATTATACTAGTGATAATAATTGAACAAATAATATCTTTAAATTACAACAATTATTTAAATAGTGTTACATTTTTTTTGTAGACAGACAAATATTTTTTGTCATTTGTGAAAAAAGAAACTAAAAAAAAATTCAAAATTCAAAATGTATATAAATATTTAAAAGCTAATAACGAGTCAAAATATTTCTGTAATTGTGAATGTATAGAAAATGACAAAAGAAACATTTTTTTTACATTTTAAGTACGTACAATTATGTTTAGGAATTTGATTCACTTATTTTATATGTTACAATCAAAATCAATATACAAAGTTAGCAAATAGTTACCAAATATCAGTAAATTTTTAGTAGACGGTAGTAAATTATATTTTAAAAATTTTAATATTTTTATTAAGATGTGCTAAGTTCAGGTAACCTACTCATTTTGATGGAACGTACCAAAACAAGCACCAGTAGTTAGCAAATAGTTAAAAAAGAAAATCTGTTTTTCAAGTACATTTTTACTGTCATTAAACTGGTTAAATTGTTTTATTAAAAATAGACTTTTAATCAAATATAAATTTTTAAGTCGTATACTTTTCGATTCCTATTTAGATTTGATTTATATAATCAAGATTTGTTTTGTTGAATATAGATCTTTTTTATAAAAATAGATTTTTTCATAAACTGAATTTCAATAACAAAAAAAGCTTAGTTAAATAAAATATCTATAAAAAATTAAAATATAAATTCCAAAAAAGTTAATAGTTTAACACCAAAAAATATATTGATGGAATTCATTGAAAATGTCATCAAAAATGGAATAACTGCAACAACATATGTTAATCGAGCAAATTTAATAGTAAGTAATTAAGTCTAGAAAATGTACAATTAAATGATTTTCTTTGTGTACAAATTGTGATTTCACATTAACAATTGTTATTCAGTTGATCATGGTCAACGCATTAATATTTTTAGTTCCTATTATAGATCGAATGTACACTATTTTTTTTCAGATTCATCACCTTAACCCACCTATTCAAATGATGAGTTATGAGACATCAATCGCGAAATGCGATACTACGATGGGTAATCTAATAAACAATTTTCTAAAAGGTATACCTACCCTACAGGATATAATTAAATGCTCGAATCAAAACTGTAAGAAGTGAACAGTGATGTCAATACTGATTCCTTACATTACTATCAACATTAAAGATGATAATCTCTATGACCTCCAAAAAATGGTTGAACGTCGAGTTAGCAACGAAACTACTATTTGTGGCCATGTTGATGAACGAAACAGTCCCTGTACCGGATACAAAACAATAAGTCCAATAGTGTCTGAGCTACATATATTTATAGAGCTACTATATTGGAACGGTAAGTGAACATAAATATTCTCTAAAATAATTTATGAAATTATATAAAAGAAAGGTTTCATAGTAGGTTTAAAGTCTAGAAATACAAGTCTAGAAATGTTTGAAAAGATCAAAAAAAATATTTACATTAATTGAATGTAGGCACATTTTTTAAATGTACAGAAAATTATGTGTATTAGTGAACAATTTAAATATTTATAATGGTAAATACTACATAAAACAAATGGAAGAATGAATTGTTGCTTAAATATTTGTTAGTTATATTAGTTCCAAACAATTTCAGGGATATTTTAGAAAGATTATTTTATACTATTGAGATTGAAACTAATTTATTTGTAGACATTTTTTACTGTATTAATAAAATTAAATCCATGACTTCATAATAGTTGTAATACTAATTTATTAATTGTAACTTTTAGATGACGATGTCAACTCAACATTAAAAAGTACCGAGGCTGCACCTCAGATCTGGGTTGTATTAGAAAATATACCTCAAATATTAATACTCAATGGAAAAACCTATGAGCTAAGAGGTGCGTGTTGTTTTCGAAGCGGTTTAAGTAGATTTCGCAACTCAGTCGGGCATTTTACAGCTTACTGCAAACGCAGTAATCGAAATTGGGAGTTGATCGATGATTTGAAAAAAAAAAAATATTCCAAATCCGGAGCTCAACAAAAATTCCAGTTGAATTTTTAATTTATACAGTTTAAATTTTGATTTTAAAATGTTTTTAATAAACAGATTATTTAAATTAATTAATTTCTCATACTATTTTCATTAATTACGTATTTTTTCATTTATTTTGTTTACTACTTATAAACAATAACTTTATTGAAAAGCTTTATTTTTTCAACTATGTCTTAGCGTATTATATGAAGAGAGTAAGTAAATTATTAATAACCAATTTAAATTAATATTGGTAATTAATGTAAAAAACCGTTTGACATACTGATCTACGCAGAATAATTATAATCTTTATTTGAAACTAGAGACTACAGAAAACATTGACACATATAATTTATCTTGACTATGATATATTATTCATTTTCCAAACATTGAAATCTTATAGTGTTACAACAGTTTAAAAAATAATTCTGACATAATTTTTGTCATACCTATGTAATAGTATGTATAATAATTTACCATATGTATTCATAAACCTCGTTTGAATGCATTGCATACGAGTACATAATATCATACACATAACGCAGAGTCAATTTTTTATATAAAAGTTATAGTAAGTATTACATTGCCCTGCAGTCTATATGGAGGGTTGAGGCAACTATATTCATAGATTGGAGCTGGAAGTTTAAAATGCTGATGAACTAACAGGTACATTAGTAGTACATGAGTGGTAAGGCGCGATTATTAATGCCATAGGTATCCGGAGTGCTCAAAGGCGATCTGAAATATTTGTTTGTGCTTTTTTTATAAAATATTTTTTTATTTATATAATTACTGAATAAAAACTGATATATCAATAAAAAAAATTAAAATGTTTAAAAAATGTAATTAAAATAAATATTTAATTTGAAAAAAATCTTTAATTAATATGAAATCTAATTCGAATAGAAAAAAAGACTAATTAATTAAAAATACATATTTTTTTATAAATTTTATAATGACTGCCGAACTTAAAACAGTTATAACGGTATTTGAATTAAGTCGGGAGTCTCGAAATACATTTGGTTGGAAAAAATTTCTAACCATGGGTGGGGCTGGGGACACGTTTCTCCAGCCCCACCCATAGTTTTTCTGATTTTTGCGGGGACGGGAGTTGAGCAGGAATTCTGGAAATGGTGGCAGGAATTGGCAGGAATTAAGCACTAAATATTGGCGTTGGAAAAAGTTGAAAAAGTCAATTTCCGACCATGGGTGGGGCTGTGGACACGTGTCTCCAGCCCCACCCATAGTTTTTTGATTTTCGCGGGTGCGGGAGTTAAACAGGAATTCTGAAAATGGTGGCAGGAATTAAGCACTAAATATTGGCGTTGGAAAAAGTTGAAAAAGTCAATTTCCGACCATGGGTGGGGCTGGGGACACGTGCTCCAGCCCCACCCATAGGTTTTTGATTTTTGCGGGGGCGGGAGTTGAGCAGGAATTCTGGAAATGGTGGCAGGAATTGGCAGGAATTAAGCACTAAATATTGGCGTTGGAAAAAGTTGAAAATTGAAAATGGGTGGGGGTGGGGACATGTACGTGTTTGTTAGGTGTGGACGCACCTTTACGTCTCATTTGTGTCGCGTATTTTGCCGCGTTAACTAATAATTTTCTATTGTTCTTGTTTTTGTCGTTATTTCGTTAATTATATTTATTATTTTGTGCGAATCGTGAAGACGTGAACATTGCAATTTATTGTGCCGAATTTGGAGTATTTGGACATTGTGTATTTTATGCTGCATCGCTGTGCTTACTGCTTACACATATTATATATGGTCTATGGTGCTATTATTCAATTTTCAAAGTGTTGAACAAAAAGTAAGTATAATATTAGGTATTTTTATAGGCAGGTATTACACATACAATATAGGTACTTAATGTCCATAGTTATTATAACTTTAGGTAGGTATTTATATATTAGTCGTTGCTTCTAATTTTCACGATAATTTTCATTTTCTTGATAATTTTGATATATTTTAATAATAGTTAAGTTTACTTACAATGCTATAAAATATAATATAATAGTTAGGTATTATAATATTATTAATTATTATAGTTGGATAACACCCAACTATTTAATATTTATCGAGGTATTTATTATAAGTATGTTTCGTAAAAAAGGCTTAAGTAAGTCTGCCAAACGTAGACGATTGTTAGATGCAAACAATTTTATTGAATATTTATCTGATGATATTCATTTTGATATGTCACACATTTCATGATAGGTTTTTTATTTTTGACTGCTACTCGTATTCCACGTTTCTAAAAATGAGAATGCTTAGATGGTTGAGTGGAGTGACAAGAGAAGATAGAATAAGGAATGAATACGTGAGAGGTAGTGTTGGTGATGCGCCAATTGTGGACAAGATGAGAGAAAATAGGCTGAGATGGTTTGGGCATGTGATGAGGCGAGAGGAAACGAATGCAGTAAGAGTGGTTATGAAGATGGACGTTGAAGGAAAAAAGAGGAAGAGGAACACCAAAAAAGAGATGGTTGGAGACTTTGGAGAATGACATGTAAAAATTTCAAAAATCTGCGACTTATACATTTTGAATTATAACAAATATTTAAAATCGTTTGAGAATAAATCGCTATTTTATGCAATTTCGTAAATATTTAAATTTCAAACAGTCATAACATTTTTTCCTCTAAGTCCGGAAGAAATTTTTTTAAAGATTTTTGAAGAGTAGCTTATAGATAACCTAGTGTTAAAATTTTGAACCTTAAGTATGAACAGAAAAAATTTTATGAATTTTTATCTACAAAATAACTTGCAAATTACCGTGATTTTTACACATTTTATACAAATTTGAGCTTTAAGGGCTTATAAAAAAAATTTGAGTAAACCCATCACCGATATTTTTTAATTACGATAAGTTTAACTTATTATAAACCTTGTATTACATTTTATAGATGTTTAAAAACAAAAATTTTACAAAAATCGAAAATTTAAATTGTCTATAAATAAGTCAAAATACTTTGAAAACTTAACCATGTATAGAAAACGTCAACATAAAGATTTGGTGAAAATTTCAAGTTGTTGCGATTTTTGGTTTTTGAGTAAGAGCATTTAAAAAAAAATGTAATTTGTAAAAACGTGATTTTGCGTAAAATTTCCCGTTTTTTTCGTAATTTTTTTTATCAAATTTTGCAATTTTTTTAAAAAGTATTGAAAAGTTGGATTTTAGTCTAGCCAAAATACCATCTACATTATTTTTCCTTTCAGAAAAGTTGCTACATAAGCAAATCGAAGCATTTTTACTGCCAAATAAGGTGTCGTCAGACACAAAAATAAAAAAAAAATAAATAAAAAAAAAACACACATTATTGTAAAACCAATAGATTCCATCACTCCGTTCAGAATCTAATAAGAATTTTTATTAAGCTCATTCTTTGAACTTGGTTGTTCAACATGCATTAAAAGAAATACAAGAAGTCTGACAATTAGATAGAAACATTCTGTATACAGAGGTAGTCATTTTAGATGCCCGTTTCCAAAAATATGGTTTTTTCAATTAACACGCGTTTTCAGAGGGAAACACATTTATAATTAATAAGGTCAGCAACATAAACATTGAAAACCAAAATCAAACCATAGGACCAACATCAAATAATCATTCAATTTGGAACGATTTGGACCATGAAGTGCACAGCCTTGTTCAAAGTAGAAATCCAAGATCAGCGGCTATCGTCGAAGGAGATAAGTATATGTTGGAACCATTAATTCCACGAACAGAGGATATTTTGTTATGGTGGAGAGACAATAAAAATGTTTAACCAAGACTTTTTCAAATTATGAAAAAAAGATTGTCTATACTGGCGACATCAGTTCCATGTGAACGAATCTTTTCTAAATCCGGCCAAACGATAACTGAGAAGAGTAATAAATGAGATAACTGAATATATATTGGACAATTTTGAAAAAAATGATATTTTTAAATTATAATTTGTTATAACTTTATGCAATTATTTTAATTTGTAAACATAATTTTTATTTACATTATATTATTATTTTAATTATAACATATACCTACTCTTTCAATAATTTTAATATTTTTATAGTTATTAATTTTGTTTCATATTTTATTTATAAAAAATGTATATTGGTTAATGTTTTTACATTTTCTTATTTTAACTGTAGATTCTGGGTAGTATATTACTTTATAATTTTGGGAAATAAATATTATTTACTACGAACTATGTGTAAAATGTTATTTAAATCGTACAGATAAAAATCATAAAAGACGGGTTGCTTGAACAATGAACATAGTAGTACACATAACACAATACTTATTAGTTATTAAACATTTTATTGGATGTTCTTGTGTGAATTTCAATTTAAAATAAAAGTTATTTAGAATAAGCATTTGCTAACTGCTTGTCATAACCATTATTAAATATTAAAAATAAATTAAAAAGTTATTCATGATAGTAAAAGTTTACGGTAACCAAATATAAAGAGAACTATTGTTATTTGTTAATTCTTTGTCGGTATTACATTAATTGGCGTTTGGACTCGCAATCTGTATTAATGCTTTTTTAAAGCTTAAGTCCTCTGCCCAAACTATAATTAAAAGAATCAAAGCAAATTTAAATACTCTACGTCAGTGTTTCTCAACCTGGGGGTCGCGACCCCTTTGGGGGTCGCCAACTTATTATTTAGGGTCGCAATCGAATGATTTAAATCAATGCGAAAATTAAAAGCTCAAATAATAAAATAATAAAATCAATAAAATATTATTATATTACATACCTATTACGAGTATAGATTATTTATATTAAAATGGAAAACACACTATTATCATTTTTAATGCGATATTACTCTATGACGTCTATTAAAGAATCTATAATAAACGTCGAATATAGATTATCAAGTATCAACCTAAGATAAGGCCGCCGCCGCGGCCGCAGTGCACACTGCACATATTATATTATTATATATTTATGTCACAGTTCATCGTTAACATCGCCGTGTCGTGCGCCGTTGTAAAATATAGGTTAATAAGTTGCATTTTTATATTGTTTTTCACATTTTTATACACTTTATCTTTATTTGACTTTATGTATTATTATAAAATATTTCTAATATGAGTAAACAGTCGCAAATGACGAACTTTTTCAAACAACCGCACAATACATCGACTTCTGATAATCAAAACTCTAATATTACAAAAAAACATAATTTGGATACTACTCAAAATGTTGATGAATCATCACTCAAAAAGGTAAAAATATTAAAATATAAAGATAGTTACATTGAATATGGCTTTACATACTTAAACGAGAATGGAAAGGATGTTCCTCAATGTGTTATTTGTGGTATGACATTAGCAAATGCATCACTAAAACCAAATAAGCTCATTAGGCACATGGAAACTAGTCATGCTCAGTATAAAAATAATACAAGGGACTTTTTTTTAAGAAAATTCGAAGAATTAAAAAAAAAATAAAAAAATTATAAATACTTATACGGTCGAAGACAAAATCTACCTAAAATGTTCTTATTTGGCAGCCTTACACATAGCTAAATCAAAAAAACCATACTCGATTGGGGAAAAATTGTTAAAACCGTGTATGATTGATATTTGTACAGAATTATTTAGTAATGAGCACGTGACAAAGATTAAAAAAATACCTATGTCTAATGATACGATAAGTAGAAGAATAAATACTATGTCTAATGATATTGAAAATCAGCTTAGTGAAAAAATCAAAAAATCAATTTTTTACGCAATACAGCTCGACGAATCTACTGATATAAATAATGAAGCTATATTATTGATGTATGTGAGGTATGTAGATACTGATCTGAACGATATACAAGAAGAGTTTTTCTGTTGCTTAAATTTAAAAACATACTGTTCTTCTGAAGAAATTTTCAAAACCATTTCATCTCATTTCCAAAAAATTAATTTACAATTTTCTAACTGTATCGGTATTTGTACTGATGGAGCTGCAGCTATGACCGGAAAATTTAATGGTCCTGTCACACACGTTCAACAAATTGCTCATAAAAACATTATACCAACACACTGTTTCATCCATCGTGAGCAATTAGCCGCTAAAGATATGAACGAAAATCTATTTGACGTTCTAAATATATGCATAAAAATAGTAAATTTTATTCGAGCTAGTGCCGTAAACACTCGCGTTTTTAAAGTGTTGTGTGAAGAAATGGGTTCAGGTTTTAAAAATTTGCTATTACACACTCATGTTCGATGGTTGTCGCGAGGAAAATTTTTGACTAGGTTATTTGAACTGAAAACGGAAGTAGAAATATTTTTGAGAGACAAAAAATCACCACTTAGTGATTATTTCCAAAATAATGTGTGGTTAGCCAAACTTGCATATCTTTCCGATATATTTTCAATTCTTAATGAATTAAATTTAAGTATGCAAGGTCCACATACTAATCTTTTAATATCGTACAACAAAATTGACGCATTCCTAAAAAAAATAAGACTATGGACAAATCGAGTAAAAAACTACACATTTGAATACACAATGAAATAAATGGAATGTGTATTATCATAGAAGAACACTTAGGTAGATTAAGAGAAAAAATGTCCAAATATTTCGACCCCACAAAAGACATTCGTAAAAATTGTAATTGGGTAATAAATCCATTCGTACAATCTGATCAAAATATACTATCATTAACAAATGAAGAAAAGTTGATTGAATTGAGTGCAGATGTGGGCTTACACGAGATTTTCAGAAGCAACAAAAATATAGGTCAATTTTGGATTAAGGTTCAAAATGAATATCCTAGTTTGGCTGAAGAAGCATTAAAATTACTTATTCCATTTTCTACTACATATTTGTGGGAAAATGGTTTTTCCACATTAACAACAATAAAAAAGAACCGGATGGGCCTCGCTCTGCTGTACAGTTGGGGGTGGAGTGCACCTCGTTTATAGTATAGGTCATTATTACAATGGATTTGTTAAATTTGAATTCAATGATAGGTATCATTGTATACGAAAAACGATTCTGAACGGAGATGATATGTTAGTCTAGGATATATTATATTTAAATATTGTAATATATTCTATTTTGAAACAAGTATTCTATTTTTCAATTAGGATGCATTTGCATACGGCATGGTTAATCAATTTTTCCAAAAACATTGCATGTAGTTATCATAATACCATATAGGTATTATTATAGATATACCTGGTATACCACAGATTGATTGTAGATATCTGATATATATTATGTACAATCGTGGTATACACAAAAAGAAATAGGTACCACAGGTATCAAGTTTGTATATAGATATATAAGAAACTTTATTATCTATATCCTATATCTGTGATATTATATGTTTTGTTTACATTCCGTAAGTTGACGTTGTTGGTTGATTGCGGTTTTTAAAATTTTTATTATGAATAAACCATGTATTAACTGTAATTGTTTTAAATTAATATGATTCAACGTTGTATTGATTCCTTGTGTAACAATTACATATTAACATCAAGACGAGCCATTTCCTAAAGATTTCATTATGTAAGTTTTATAAACACCTATCACATTAAATTACTTAATATTTGCTTATAATCATGTATTTTGTTTATTGTTTAGATATTACTAATGGCTGAATTACATCATCAAATGTGCATATTATAGTGTAACCAAGCTCAGCTGATGTTATACTCAGTAAGAGTAGTCCAAATTGTTATTTGCCTCTCAACTGGTAGAATTTAGTATAGAGGTATTCCAAATAAATTTGACCAGATTACTATGGACTATTTACAATATTAATATCAAATTAAATCATTAAATATGAGACTTTTTTTTTTATATCTTATTAAATTTCATAAAATTAACAGTGGATTAATACTTTTGTATCACACAGAACATTGAGTAATGACACATTGTTTATAAGATTCATAATCCATAATACATCAACGATATTAACTAATTGAAATGTGTGGCACTATTAAACTGAATGAAGGCCATTGAAAGATTCATATACTTTCAACCCTTAAATTGATTAAATATTTTAAATCTGTAAAAAATAACAAATTTAATGTAATAAATTAGTATAAACACATACAATAAGTGGCTTTTTAAATATTTACTTTTTGACCTTTGATTATTATATGTATTATTATAATATATAAATTAAATTGTTAGTATTCAAGTTGTATCATAGTTTCGTATAATGTAAAATATGAAGTATTATGAATAAATAGATTTAAACAAAATCTTTATTTATTTATTTTTAGTCACTGTTTATTATATAATAATATTATACTTAGCACAAAATTACAGAATAACATGTCCTAAGCTATTTAAATTATGTACGGAAAATAACAATTTATTGTACAGGCTCGTCATCTAAATACTTAACACTGGCCGATGGTTTGTTGTAGAACTGATATTATATAATTTATTATAATATATTATGATCCTAGGCGAATACCTAATAAATGTTGATAATCTAAAAGACCATACATATATATTGTGGTTTGTATTTTGAGGATTGAATACAACTATACATATAAGACCAGAAGTGAAGGATTATAATATATAGTTCAATTATTTAGAAAAAAATTAAATCTAGGTTTCTGCTTATGTTTAATAATAAACAATTATTATAAGGTCAGCGCCCTCAAACTTTTTATCCAGGCTTGGGACTGGCAACTCATACATAATATTATGTAAGTGAATAGTTGGCGGTTTACACGTTCCTTTTTGAATCCAATAACAGTCAGATTGTATACAGGTTACGTTTATAATTTATTTTTAGTTGTGTTATGTTTTGATTTTTCAATTGGAAAATATTTTTTACATTCTTTTGAGATGATAACATATACATCCTTGCTGTTGTTTGGCCACCTTTCTTCTGCAACTGTTGTATCATTAGCACAAACCCAATTGGAAGTTCCTTTTCTCAGGTATGCTATGTAATGGCCAGAGCTCGTGTTTTCTCCTATATGTAATATTGCGGCTTGAGTTTTGTATTGTGCTCCAGCAATTTCCAAAATAGAGGTGGGTACGCCACTTAGTTTTAGATCTGTTATCTTGTTGGGAACAAATTGACCATTTACATATGTTAAAGTAAACAGTTTTAGTTGAATTACTATATACTCATTTGCCACTATTATCTGATGTTTATTTTCAGAACCTCCGATGTTATTACAATTATTGCATCTGTAATCATCTAATGTATTCCAAACATTTTGATTTGTTGAAAATAATGTTTGCAAAGTTTGTGATCTGTTCTGTGGAATCTGCAAATGTAGAATCAAACTTGTAGGTGCATTGTTGGCCGTTGTATGATTACAAGTATTGCAACGAATGGTATACAATTCTTGAAATCCAAATAAAGATTCAAATGTAGGTCTACTACGGTCCATAAGTGCTTCTAAAAATTCTATGCAATCTTGTTGCTGTTGCAGAGTATATACTCGTAATATTGTCTCGTTGTCCAAATATTCTCTGATTGCTCGAGTATCACATGGCCCACTGTTACTTGTATATTCGTGTAGGCTATGTTGAAGTGTTGGTCCGAGTTGATTATTGCGAATTTCATTTATAAGAGATTGACAATTAAAAAGAACCTGTATGACAGAATTAGCATAACATGATACACCATCAATATTAGTAAAGCCACAAAATATACCACTTGATGTTATATCAACTTTATTCTTAATACTTGATATTTTTTTTGGATTTTTTGGCACAGTTGCATTATCACTTATTGTTTCTAATAATGAATCTGACCTGTTGAAATTTTCTGGAACTTTGAGAGTATTATTATTGACCCGAATAAATTTAATATCATTAATGATATTATAATCAACTATTTTGGTTGATTTAGTTTTAGTTTCTGGAACCAAAATAGTGTCACTATCAACCTGTATGAACTCAATATCGTCCAAGCTATTATTATTCATGACCTTAGTTGATTTTTTAGATTTTTCCACAGGAAATCCATCGATTGCAGGGACATTTGGTTTAATAAAATTGTTTTTGACTTCTTCTTGTACAATTTGTTTATCAACAGTCTCAGAATATTTTTCTATTTCCTTGAAAGTAACTATGTCCATAACCAGAATAGGTCTGTGATCACTCATGAGGGACTCGTACACCAAAGCTGCAATGTCAACATTTGTAATGACATTGTCAATGGTTGTTCCGTGATCTGTAGTAATACCGTCAACTAATATTTTGTAATTGAAATGTTTTAATATTTGAACTAGTTGTTTTGGCGGTTTGTTGAAGTTTATATTGAAATCACCAATGAAGACAACATTGTTTTTGTTGGAAGCTACAGTTTCAATAAAATCACAAAGCTTCTGTACAGGAAAATTTGGCGTTGAATATATCCCAATGTAGGCAATATTGTCAATGATAACCTCAATTACTTCTAAGTGTGTGTTTTTCTTTTGATCTTGAAGCAATGTTGTGCTGCAGGTTATTTCTTTATGACTAATGGATTCTCCAACAAAACAAATTGAACCACTTTTACCATTTGCATGTATACTGTCTATTCTACAGCATTCAGTATGGTTCTTAATGGTATATGTGTCTGTTGATTTTGAACCGGTTTCATGGAAAAACATTATTTGAGATTGTAAAAGAGCGATATCCGCATTAATGTGTGCTTCATATTTTTTTAAAGATCTTATATTATGTGACATGCAGGAGAGTGGCATGTTGTGTGTCATAATTCTAGAAAACCGCGGAATAAGAGCACAACTTGGTGTTTTGAGTCTGCACATTTCATGTTCAACTTTTGCAGAAGGTTTTGGTGGCTTTGCAGGAAAGTAGTCTATACGCAAACCTTGCGCCGAAGTTGCTCGACTACATCCTACATATAACATATTGCACTTCAAGAATTTTTGTGGTATATGAAATGCTACAGATTGATATGTGGCACCTTGACTTTTGTGTACCGTCAATGCCAAAGCTTCCACTAAGGGCAATTGCATTCTAGTTACTTTATGGTGCTCTGCATTACCGAGTTGAAATTCTAATTTTATGATTTCAATTGGCGTCCACTTGCACATGTCATCTGTGTGCTCGCCTTCGGGTTTAAGTTTGTCTTTTATCTTCTGTCTGGTTAGTGATCCCACATCTGGCTTATCAAACTTGATCCAAACCCTTTTTGCAACTTCTTTACCTCCTGCAGTCTGTCCTTTGTTTATTTGCATGAGTTCTCCGATTGCACCGTTCACTATGCCATCTTCGGTTAAAATGTTAGCTATCACCATGTATTTAGCTGTTTCTTTTAAAACTAATCTTAAGGCTAAGCCCATAGTCTTTTGTCGTGGCAGTTTCTTGGCAGATTCAATATCTGGTAGTTTTGTAGAGGAATCAATGGCTTCGGAAATGAAACTAACTTGATTCATAGAGTTAAGCACTCTTCCGTTCATTTCATCAACTTCGTTATTAGTAGCCCACAGATGCATTACTTGTGGTTGAAAAGAAATGTCTAGGTGGGCTATAAGATTTTGGAAATATTTTACATCGGCTTCCTCTAACTGTCCTCTGGCCAACTTTGTTAACATTATTGCAAATTGTATGTCATCTTTTTGGCGCATTATTTCAGTCAACTCATAAAACTTGAATGATTCCCAAATAGATTTAATTGATATCATTTCAACAGCACTTGGAAATTTAGACAATATTTCTTCAAAACTATCGTACAATGGTGTTGCTAATACCGGTGCTAATTGATAGAAATCGCCAAACACTAATACATTTATGTCACCAAATGGTTTATTTATTCTTAATATAGACCTCAATCGTTGATCAATGTATCCCAATGTTTTTATGCCTACCATGGAAATTTCATCAATTATCAAAAGTTTTACATTGGCAAACTGACAACGTAGTGTATTTGAAATATCTGAACTTAACTTTGGTAACAATCCAGCAAATTGATTCAATGGCAGTTTGAACGCGGAATGAAGTGTTAATCCTTTTATTCCATATGCAGATTTACCTGTTGGTGCTGTCATTAATACGGGAGGAAGTGACAGATCATCTATATCTGATCTAAGATTTGCTATCCGAATTACAGATTGTGCTAATGCTCGTATAACCATTGACTTTCCAGCTCCCGCTGGTCCAGTGATAAATGTCTTCATCGCAGGATGACCTTTTCCCCACAATTGACTTCTTATGACATAAGTTGTATGATATAAGAGTTGGCGTTGACCGTCGTTTAGACATCCGATTAAGTCTTTAAACTGTTCATTGTCTATGAGATGCACTATTATCTTACCACCATCTTTAGGTGAATCTACATCTGATATATGTGTATTTTCAACATAATCTCCAACATCGTTTATTAGTACATCGTCTGGTACCCAATCTTCATCGTCTACAAGCTGATTGTTGTTACGGCCTTGTTCTTCTTCGATTTGGATTTCATTATCGTCTAATTGGGTTTCTTCTACTTTATTAAACTGATGGTACAACTTTTTTATTTTATCAATGTTTGTTTCATACACTTGTTTACAGTTAATATCTAACAGATCGGTTTTTTCATCGCGCCATGGTAAAAATAACATAATATTTTCTCTGTAAAAGTCTTGTTCATTTTTATCCACATTAAACCTAACATATCGTATGATTTTTCTGGTTTTACGTTTATGTATATACTTGTTTGGTTTTCCAATTAGAGTGGAGTCAATAGAATGGTGGCATCAGATTCATTATCAGTGTCCGAATCAGAAGTGTTGTAAGCCGGTTTTATTTTACCGCGAACTTCATAATTGGAGCTAAATTCTGCTAGAGTAACATCTTCTAGACTATGTGGTCTACGTGAATAGTATTCAGTGAGCCCGTCAAAAAAAAATGTCATCAGATTTCGGATCCATTTCTCCTCTTACTGCCATTGATTTCAGCATTCGAGTTCTTTTATCAGGATGGCAAGTGTTTATAAATATATACCCAGTTGAAGTGTTGCATTGCTTCATACCTAAGCAAGTGTACACTGCTTCCTGTGCAGAAATTTCCTGACTCCCTGAAAAAGTTGAGGCTATCTTTTTCAGTTGTTCTTTGACCGATAAATCAGTAGAAGACTTAAGATTTTCGACAATGTCTCGCATTAGTTTTGATATTCCACGTTGGCTTTTTCCAATATACTCGATTACATATCTAACACAAGAATAAACGTCCAATATGAACTGTATATCCATGTTAGATTGCCATAACGGAAATAATTTTTGATTGAATCCAGAAATCATTCGTTGTTTTATTGTACGCTTTAGAAAAACTGTTGTGCTCTAAACCTATGATCAAAATAAGTAGCACAAACAACTGGGTCTTGTCGAATTAAATCTGATTTTTGTGCATAAGTTAGAACAGTATCATCAGACAATGTTTTCGAATAACGCAGTTTATACAAAATGTTTAACAAATCAGTCCAAGTTGATTCACTAGGGCTAAATATTAAGAATAATGTTGGTTGACCTTCTTGACGCACCATTGCAAAAACATTTTTTCTCATCGCTGCAAGATATGAAGGTGAATTTTGTACGTTGTGTAACATTCGGTATCCTTGATCGTTATCTATCATTTTGTTTAAAACAGCTGGATTTGCTACGTCATTCGCAGTTGTGTTTCCTTTTTTGTTTTTTCGTAAAACAATTTGCACATTGCTTGCGATTAGTTTTTGAACTAAAACTTTGCATTTAAAAAACAGGTTAGATGAGTCCGATGCAAACCTTCGATCTACATTCAGCAGTTCAGACCTTACTACTTTTGAGTAATTTTTTAAAGGTGATTTATTTGTGCGTGGGTGCCCACCAAATAAATCAGGAAAAGCTTTTTCCTCTGCATGGTCATCAATAAGAATAGATAACGGTTTCATGCCTTCCCCTGGTGCAAAAGAAACAAAATCACAGTTTTCAATCATCGTGTCCATTGATCCAGGATTGATTGGTTCAATATTTGTGTCTTCATCGTCTGTTCCTTCACTTTCGTGATCTGAGCAGTTTTCAAAACTTTTTGTTGTTTCTGACACATGTGCCAGCCAATCTTTGTCTATTTCAGCATCTTTATACAGAGGTTTTTTAATCAAATCATTCAATGCTGATACTACTAATGATGGTCTAACATTTTGATAGAGATAATGTTGTTTAAAGCATGATTTTCTTTTTAATTTTACCTTCATCATCTTAACTGCAGCTAAATTTTCGGCACGCCTTGGCAAAATAGATGTAGTCTTAGTCAGATCTATTGGAATGTTGATAACGTTACCTTTGATTTTTAGCTGTCCATCACTGCGAAGACATTTGAATATTTTCATAAACGGCAACCTAAGGGAAACCATTTGCTTTTCTATTTGATTTAATTGCGTAACTGAAGATGGAACACTGTTTAACTCATAACCATTTCCTATGTATAAAGGAGGAACTTTGGATTTTTTTATATGCGGATGACAACTTGTACATATCGTCACAGTACTCTTGGTATCACTAGGAATTGACATCCCCAATCGATTGAAGATATCAGAGTTGCATTTATTTACACTGGATGGGAAACGTAATCTATGACACGAAAAACATTTTTCTGATAAACCTTGAGACCTTTTCAAAATATATTCAGAAATCAAAACATCTTCCCTCTGCCTGGTTTCATTTAATTTTTGACGTTCTCGTTTTCTATAAGCTATTGAATTTGGCGTTTTCTTTTTAGTGGATATATTTTGATGTAGACTACTATCTGATGGTAATCTTCGCTTTCTCATGTTATGAACATTTTGAAATTGATATGTTTTTTTGAAAACGGGATTTTCCATTCGTTTTAATCTGTTCCTCACACTAGCCACCTTGTTGGAATTTTTTACAACTGGATCTTGTAGACGTTTCAACATGCTCTTACGAATGACGATCCGGTTAGCTTTTTTAATTTCTGGATCTTGCAGTCGTTTCAACATGCTTTTACGACTGGTGATCCGGTTAGCTTTTTTAATTTCCGGATCTTGTAGACGTTTCAACATGCTCTTACGACTGGCGATCCAGTTAGATTTTTTAATTTCTGGATCTTGCAGTCGTTTCAACATGCTCTTACGACTGGCGATCCGGTTAGATTTTTTAATTTCTGGATCTTGCAGTCGTTTCAACATGCTCTTACGACTGACGATCCGGTTAGCTTTTTTAATTTCCGGATCTTGCAGTCGTTTCAACATGCTCTTACGACTGGCGATCCGGTTAGCTTTTTTAATTTCCGTATCTTGTAGACGTTTCAACATGCTTTTACGGCTGGCGATCCGGTTAGCTTTTTTAATTTCCGGATCTTGTAGACGTTTCAACATGCTTTTACGACTGGCAATCCGGTTAGCTTTTTTAATTTCCGGATCTTGTAGACGTTTCAACATGCTTTTACGACTGGCGATCCGGTTATCTTGTCTTAAAACTGGGTCTTGCAATCGTTTTTTTGTACTTTTCAAATTAAGCAATTTTCTTTGATTAGTAACAACGATATCTTGGGACTCACGATATAATTGTTTTCTCAATGTATCATTTTCAAGTTCATGTGCACGAAAAGTTTCGTTTTCACGGGATCGTTTCTTTTCTTCTTTGTTTTTGAGAGCACGTTTCGATATTCGTCCCATTAAAAAAAAAAAAAAAAAAAAAAAAATACAGTAAAAATTGAAAAAAAAAATTAAACCTAATCTATTTACAAACAGATAAAACAGTGAGGGAAAAAAAAATAATAATAATAATAATAAAAAAAAACTATTTCTGACAACCTAAAAAAACAAACATAGATAGTTAAAATATGTACAAAAAAAAAAAAACATGATAAAAAATTTAAATACCTTAACTAAACACAGCAAATCTCCAATTTGAAATGTCGCAAGATTTCTGACGTTCTAAAACAAAATTGTTCAACGTAATCAAAATCCATATGATAAAAACAATTAAATTTAATAGCATTGATTATACTTATTACACATATATTATTTATAATCAATGGTAATAGTCATTAATGTATTATCAATGAGACATAGTGACATAGACCCTTAACGTTTAATTACACATGTAGTCTGTTTTTTAGGAAGTGGTTGTAGTATTACACAGTGTCATAGTTTAAATAAAAATGCATTCACAAGTTAGCCTTAACATAATGTTACCTCCTGGTTTGATAAACATTTTTCAGAAACCATATAACAAAGTATACAGAAATTATATACATACAGAGTTAAACAAGATTATAATTTTTTTAAATATATAATTACACTTATAAAGATAATATAATAGTATTAAATAATAATAATAATAATAATTAATAATACTTCAATAGAGTATGTAATATGCATATATTAATACGCATATTCCCGAGTCATACGAGGATAAAAATGTTCAATTATATTTTATATAAATAACTATTGCACACATAATTGTAATGTAAAGCCACGACCATAAGTACCAAATCATTTTAATACTTATCCTTATATTTCATCACACGACCATGAACAAATAGTGAAATGGACACAGAGAAGAAGCCACGTGCGAATTACAAATCACAAACAACCGCAAACAACGTCATCATTCGAATTTGACGATCAAGGCCAAGGGCAACCAGGTGGCGAAAACAAGACAATTAACTAACAACAACAAAATCAAACAGAGTATATAAAGGCTCCGTTTCACCACCAACATCAGACGTGTCTAGCTATCAGTGCAAGCCCTTCCGAGTTTTGTCTTCGATATTGTTATTGTGCACTATTTAATAATTAATAACTGTATGTTCTGTACAAGCCATTTACTTAATTTTATTAAAGAGTTTTACAAAGTGTTAAATGATTTAAAGTCACTTTATTCCATCCCGAAACATTCATCATTACGATAGGTATCTGTTTTCATTGGGTACCACGTAACAAGTAATATATCATAATATATATAGGTATATATATTGTATACAATATATTTATTTTCCGTAGGTACATCTGTGTTAAAACCATTATTCGAGTCAAATAATAATATACGATTTAATTATAATGAGATGTACATAGTGTTTGAAAATTTCATGAAATTTAAAAAAATTAAGTATGTATGAAATATTTCAGGATTTTAACAAATTTTGTTTTTTTTTAAATAAGTTTTATTTGTATATATAAAGTTATCATAATTTACTTTTATAAATTTATACTACT
Organism: Sipha maydis; assembly: GCA_034509805.1. Classification (NCBI taxonomy): domain Eukaryota; kingdom Metazoa; phylum Arthropoda; class Insecta; order Hemiptera; family Aphididae; genus Sipha; species Sipha maydis. The sequence goes on from JASXSY010002661.1 coordinate 41,047, forward strand.
GAAACCAATCACTAATTACCCATTACCTACTCATTAGTAATGGTTTTTTTTGGTATTATACATTTAAAATAGTATTCAAAATTTTTAAATTGATAAAAAAGCATACAAAATTGTTTAAATGATACTATATGTCTATATTAAGTATACCAAATGCCTTCATTAGTGTACCATACACTTCTATACAATTAAATACTTATTATAGATTTATATATACAAACATAAATGTGGTATGCAGATACATGGCCAAGTTTTTAATAGGAATACTAGTGATTACTAGTAGATAACTACTGAATATAGTTTAGTTTAGTAGATTTACCTAAAAGGAATTGATAAATTAATATAATATAATAATTTTTACAAATAAAAACCATAAACATAATATAATTGTTATCATAATATTATTTTATGAATTTATCATATTCATTAGTTCATCTATTTCAGTACTATCTATATCAATGTCT